>VVHJ01060581.1:0-12543 GCA_015107715.1 Tylochromis polylepis | reverse complement strand
TTTATTTTTATATTTTTTTATATATATATATATATATATATATATATATATATATATATATATATATATATATATATATATATATATATATATTTGAATTTTTTTATTTTTACAGTTTGCACCTTCAATCCTCTCCAACCAGGAGGACGATGTTTCCTCCCACTGTATACTTGAGTGTATATTGCTGGGTTGACAATAAAATTCTACTTGACTTGACTGTGGTGGTAGTTCATTTTCAAATAAGTGTATCCAAATAAGTGCCAGTCTTCTTCTCAGAGCTGCAGCATCATCAGAGGGTAAAATGAGTGCCTGCAGCACGGCCATACAACATTGATGTGAATTCTTGTGGACTTTAGCTGTAAATTAACAGCAGCTAGCTAAGATTAGCTCTTATCACCCTAACTGAAGACCCTGTTTGAGGAGCAAAGAGGAGGGGAGGCAGGGTTACACCAATGCTATTTCCACTGCCCATTTTTTTCAACAGCATAAACCAGGTTGGTTTAGGCAATGGTTCCTCTTTTCTGGCAGCTAATGGGAAAATCAAAGGCGAGTGTTGCATTTGAACCCAGAGGGTGGAGGCTGTTAAGTGAGGGATGCTTCCACATCTGCTTTTCTCTCTCCACCTCATCAAAGCCAAGCAGCAGAGAAAACTGAACTGCTATCCATTACCTGACAGCTAATTGGTTCTTTAATTCCATGTCATTTTAGAGCACTTCAGTGGCTCTAAAATGACAGAATGGTCACAGAATGTCATTGTATCAAAGCACTCTATTGAAGTCAGGCATATACCATACCTGAGAAAAGTCACCCATCCTTTTCAGATTGGTAGATGTGTCTGGAAGCATGTAATAGTTGCAGCAGTATAAACAGGCTAACCCTGTGACAGGATGTCTAATAGAAAGTGAAACAAAATAGCATAACAATGAGACAAATGTAGTGATTTGAAAGAAAAGTCTGATGTGTAAATGATGTGTTAAATAGACAGAAGGAGAAATTATTGATCTTTATTAGTCAATGAAAACAATAAAAGGGCTCTGATATTTCCTTTATTTGTATTACAACTTTTCAAACAAGTAACTGATGCTTCTTACAAGATATGCGTATTACACATATATTACATATACCTGCACAAGAATTTTATAAATGAATATTCAATTCAATTTTATTTACATAGTGCCAAATCACAAGAACATTTGCCTCAAGGTAAAGATCCTATTATAATTCAAGGAAAACAGAAAATCCCAACAATCGTATGACTGCCTATGAGCAAGCACTTTGGTGACAGTGGAAAGGAAAAAAATCCCTTTTAACAGGAAGAAACCTCCAGCAGAACCAGGATCAGGGAGGGGCGGCCATCTGCCATGAATGGTTGGGGGTGAACAGATGAAGACAAGACAGAGGATTTAGAGATGCAAACTGGAAGCTGAAGAAGAGAGGCCTGAAAGCTGAAGGCTCTACTTCCAGTTCTACTTTTAAATACTCTAGGAACCACAAGTAAGCCCACAGTCTGAGAGCAAAGAGCTCTAATGGGGTGATGCAGTACTATAAGGTCATTAAGATAAGATGGGGCCTGGATTTGGAGCAGGATTTTAAATTCGATTCTGGATTCTGGATTTAAAAGGAAGCCAATGAAGAGAAGCCAATATAGGAGAAATATGCTCCAGCATTTTGGTTCAACTAAAGACTTTTCAGGGAGTTTTTGGGACATCCTGACAATAATGAAAGTACTTCTAGTCCAGCCTAGAAGTAATAAATGCATGAACCAGTTTTTCAGCGTCAGTCTGAGACAGGATGTTTCTAATTTTGGAGATACTGTACAGATGGAAGATAGCAGTCCTACATATTTGTTTAATATGCGCATTTAAGGACATATCCAGGTAGAAAACGACTCCAAGATTCCTCACAGTGTTACTGGAGGCCAAAGTATCCAGAGTAAGAATCTGGCTAGAGACCCCATTTCTAAGATTTTTAGGGCTAACTACAATAACCTCTGTTTTATCTGAACTTAGAAGCAGAAAATTTGAGGTCATCCAGAGGTCTTCATGTCTTTAAGACATTCCTGCAGTTAAACTAATTCTTGTGTGTTACCTGGCTTCATGGATAGATAAAGTTGTGTCATCTGCATAGCAGTGAGAATGTATGCTATGCCTTCTGATGACACTGCCTAAGGGAAACATGTATAATGTAAACAGAATTGGTCCTAGCATGGAACCCTGCAGAACTTCATAATTAACCTTAGTGTGTGAAGAGGACTCTCCATTTACATTAATAAATTGGAGTCTGTTAGATAGATACCTTGAATACCTTGAAGCTAGTACCTTGAATACCTACAGCATGTTCTAATCGCTGTAATAAAATGTTATCATCAACAGTACTGAACGCTGCACTGAGGTCTAGCAGGACAAGCACAGAGATGAACCCACTGCCAGAGGCCATAAGAAGATCATTAGTAACCTTCACTAAAGCTGTTTCTGTCCTGTTATGAGCTCCAAAACCTGACTGAAGTTCTTTAAATAAACCAGTCTTGTAGAAATGCAATCTAAAGGACATGTTGACGGTTTGAAGAAAGTAGTTACTGAAGTTAATGCAGAAAGATCAATTGGAGAAAAAGAGTCCAGATAAATATCAATGGTACTGAAAGTAGCAGTAGATAATGTTATGTCTGTGAGATGAGATGAATTTCTTCACTAACAAAATTTTACCCATTAGAGAAAAAATAACTCATAACAATCTCACAGACGTAACATTATGTACAGCTACTTTCAGTACCACTGATATTTATCTGGATACTTTTGTTCCTATTGATCTTTCTAAGTTAACTTCATTAACTACTTCCTTCAAACCATCAACATGTCCTTTAGACCACATTTCTACAGAAGAAGAAGTCCTACCATTAATTAATGTTTCAGCCTTAATATGATAAACCTATCTCTATTAATCAGCTATGTACCACAGGTCTTCAAGCTGGCAGTAGTTAAACTGTTACTGTTAAAAGCCATCACTTGACCCAGCAGTCTTAGCTAATTATAGGCCAATCTCCAACTTTCCTTTTGTCTAAAAAATTCTTGAAAGCATAGTTGTAAAACAACTAACTGATCATCTGCAGAGAAATGTTTATTTTGAGGAGTTTCAGTCAGGTTTTGGAGCTCACCACGGTACGGAAACATCTTTAGTGAAGGTTACACATGATCTTCTTATAGCCTCGTACAGTGGGTTCATCTCTGTGCTTGTCCTGCTCGACTTCAGTACAGTGTTCAGTACTGACCATAATATTTTATTACAGTGATTAGAACATGCTGTAGGTATTAAAAGTACTGCGTTGCAGTGGTTTGAATCATATCTATCTAATAGACTCCGATTTATTAATGTAAATGGAGAGTCATCTTCAAACACGAAGGTTAATTATGGAGTTCCACAGTTCTGTTTACATGCATACATTACTCTCTTAGGCAGTATCATTACAAGGCATAGGATATATTTTCAATGCTACATAGAAAATATATGTAGAACCTTATCTATCCATGAAGCCAGATAGCACACACCAATTAGTTAACCTTCAGGAATGTCTTAAAGACATAAAGACCTCAAATTTTCTGCTTCTAAATTCAGATAAAACTGAGGTTATTGTACTTCGCCCTAAAAATCTTAGAAATATGGTATCTAACCAGATTCTTACTCTGGATGGCATTGCCTTGGCCTCCAGTAACACTGTGAGGAACCTTGGAGTCATTTTTGACCAAGACATGTCCTTAAATGTGCATATTAAACAATTATGTAGAACTGCTTTCTTCCATTTGTGCAATATCTGTAAAACATCCTGTCTCAGAGTGACGCTGAAAAACTAGTTCATGCATTTATTACTTCTAGGCTTGACTACATTAATTCAATATTGCCAGGATGTCCCAAAAACTCCCTGAAAAGCCTTCAGCTAATCCAAAATGCTGCAGCAAGAGTACTTACAGGGACCATAGAGGGAGAGCATAATTCTCCTAAATTGGCTTGTCTTCACTGGCTCCCTGTTAAATCTAGAATCAAATTTAAAATCCTACTTCTCACATACAAGGTCATCAGGTAATCAGGTCTCATCTTATCTTAATGACCATATAGTACCATATCACCCCATTAGTCCCCTCTTCTGTGGAACCAGCTTCCAGTTTGCATTCAGGAGACAAACACCCTCTCTACTTTTAAGATTAGGCTTAGAACTTTCCTATTTGATAAAGCATATAGTTAGGGCTGGATCAGGTGACCCTGAATCCTCCCTTAGTTATGCTGCAATAGATCTAGGCTGCTGGGGGATTCCCATGATGCACTGAGTATTTCTTCTTCAGTCACCCTTTTCACTCACTATGTATTCATGTACCCCTTTGCATTCAATTATTAGTTATTATTCATCTCTGGTTCTTTTCCACAGGGTGTCTTTGTCCTGTCCTCCTCCCCTCAACCAAACCGGTCACGGCAAATGACCACCCCTCCTGAGCCTGGTTCTGCTGGAGGTTTATGATTAGTGCCTTTGTGCTGTCTTTCAGTCCAGCTTTGTCCAGCCACTTCCTCTATCTGCCAGTGGTACATATCATGCACTGGCCTATCCTTCCATGATGATTCTTCTCCTTGCTTCTCTTTTTTCTTGGTTTCTGCTGCCTGAGGTATTCACTAAGCACACAATCTGTTGTGGCCATCTTCCTGATGTTTTCGTGGATGTTCGTTACTGACACTCACTAGTCCCTGGCCTCCTTCCTTCTGTTTAGCATACAGTCTCAGGGTGCTGGACTTGGGATGAAACCCTCCATGCATGATCAGGAGCTTCCTGGTCTTGATATCAGTGGCTTCTTTCTCCTCCTTTGGCCAACTTATTATCCCAGCAGGGTACCTGATCACGGGCAGGGTGTAGGTGTTGATAGCCCGGATCTTGTTCTTACCGTTCAGCTGACTCCTCAGGACTTGCCTGACCCTCTGCAGGTATTCTGACTACTTTCTCTCTCTTATTTACCATCCGACTACACTTCAATGACATCGGAACGACATTCCGATGTCATTGCTGTATATCCTGGTGGTGTGGATCAGTGAATCAATGTCTCGTTCACTCCTGGCATACAGCTTGATGTCATCCATGTAGAAGAGGTGGCTGACAATTGCTCTATTCCATAGTCGGTGTCTATAGCGTGTCTTGTCATTGATCTCAATGAGGGGTTTCAGGCCTATGCAGAATAGCAGTGGGGACAGGGAATCTCCTTGGTAAATCTCACACTTGATGGTGACTTGTGCTATTGGCCTCTAGTGTTGGTCGCATAACCCCTTCCACTGGGGTTACTTGCGTATTACTTCTCCAACAGTGCCCTGTTGTCATCCCTTGTCCACTTATGCCTTCTTGTTCCAGTAGCCCACTTCTCATCAGTGTGTCCTGGTTCCTCAATACCTGACGCAGGCCTTGTTAATTCTGTCGACGTCCGAGCTAACCAAGCCTACCTCAGAGATGAGCAAGAGAGAGATAACTGAAGCCATAATGGCTATACCAGCCAAGTACAAAAATATTCCTTCAGGGAATATTTTTTAATTTCGGCTGTGTCTAAATAATGATAGAACATTATTCATTACTGGACATTGTTGGACTGTAAGGAAATCTGTCTCCTCCCATGAGTACAGAAGCATCAAAATATTATTTCTAATCCTATCCTCTCCTTTTGCTCTACTGCCATCTAAACCAGAAAAAAAAGATGAGGAGGAAAAAAGACATTGGTCTCAACCTATAAAACCAGAGAGAGCACTTAAAAGAAATCTGCTGACTCAAACACATTCAGTTGATATCACAACCCTTTTTTTTTCAGTAGTGGGGGAAGGGTACAACTTTATTGTGTGAGCCAATAACTTAAAACTTTAAGCCAGATAGTTTTTTTTGTTTGTTTATTTTAGCTCAGTCAAGGTTATAAAATGAGGTTTTATTGGGTAATGTGAAACACTGAGTAGCACCCAGCTTTATTTAGTTTGGGTCATCACTCAGAAAGCAATTTTACTGCATTTTACTGTCCAGGAGAACTCCTTTGCTGCCTTCTATTACTCTGTTGCTTTGGATACCTTTTTTGTTTCCTTAATAAATGAAATCATAATTTAACAAAGGCACTGAAATCAGGATGACAAATATTTTTTCACAGCATTGTAGGTACAGAGGGACATTCTAACATATGCAGTGTCTGTCACAGCAGGGTACGCTGGTGTATTTATGAAACGGACCCAAAATGCAGACACGGGGAGAAATGAACTAAGGTTTAACAAAAAGCGAGCCTTTATTGCAACTGATACAAAAACAGGAAAACAATGCGAGGTAAACTGAAACCTAAACTGGGACAGAACTAAACTAACTATGAAAACAATGACGATGGACAAGAATATGAAACTGAAAAGGAACATGCGACTATGGAACTATGAAATAAACCAAACATGAACATGAACATGAACCTGAACAGTAGGAAGAACTCTGAGACTTGACGAGACTTGACATGAAGCCAACCAGACGACCCGACAAAGAACAGTAAGAGACAGAGGACTTAAATACACAGGAGGGAAATGAGCTCAGGGTAATGAGGGTAATGTCTCCCCAGCTGGGGAGACACAGCTGACAAAAATTAGCATGATGCCACAGGGGCAAGTAAAACAAAACACTAGACTCTTCAAAATAAGCCAGGAAACATACAGAGACGTAGACATGAAACACAAGCTTGATAACATGAAACACGCAGACAAGAAACACATGACAGACTGACACAGAAGACAGGAAAAGACTAAAAAACAGGGACATGGATGAAACCTAAATTAGACTATCTATCTATCTGTCTGTCTGTCTATCTGATATTGATCCAGTATTGACCCTGTCAGCTCCACACCTGTGTGTGTAAAAGAAGAAGCTACTGTGACATCATTTATTTTTTTCGTTATGTATCCTGGGCCTGTTTTTATTTATTAATTCTTTAATAAATATCAAAAATATAAGGAAAGCTGTTTAAGTCAAGTTCAGTGTTTCTTTACACATAAAAGAGTTTTTTCCAGTCTCTTCCTTACAGGAAACAGATTATTACTTAATTATTATTAACACTGGTATTAGATCTGTACTTGGTATTGGCAGATACTCATAGCCAAAGTTTTAGGTCAGAATCCAAAAAAGTTGGATTGGACTATCCCTAATAATTATATGATAGTATTTCATTAATATGTACCAGTGTTTCTACAACACCTTCTGTACATATTAGATTAACAGACTTGCAACATTGATAAATAGACAGAGGAATTCAAAGAGCAAAATGATCATTTTAAAAACAAATACTGAAAAAAATAAGATAGATAGAATAATCCTTTAATTGTCCCACGAGGGGAAATTTGGTTTCGAGGTCAAAATGTTTGGTTTCTAAACTAATCTTTAAACACAATTATATGGCTTACTTTCCTGCTTTCCTTAGCTCATAAGCATAGCTGTTCTAACAGCTGTGAGATTATAATTTAATGCAGCTTCACCAAAGGTTTCTCACTACCACTGGGAAAACTGAATGTATTCCTGAGGGTCCAACCGAAATCTCCTGGTTCATACATATTCCCAATGCATCACAACTACTGCAACAGTCTGCTTTCTGTCCACTCTCACAGAAAAGAACATACATGTCTTTAGCAGACCATCATGGTGGAGCTGCTCTCTGCATCCTGAGCTGTTCATGTTTTACGTAATGACTTGTGAAGCCTGACAGATCGGCCATGCTCTCTTGGTGCTTCGGACACACCGCTTAGAGAGGTGAGCAAATCCATCAAAGCGACAGGATGAATTAGTGCAGAGACACCTCACTACCTGTTAGGAGGAACTCCCATCAGCAGTAATTGATTTTATAAATGCTGTAGCATACACAGAATGAGATATAAAGGTAGCGGCACAATGCTGTGTGCCAAAAAAATGTCATTTTTTGCTCTGTAAAGTTTCCTAAACCTTACAGAGAAACATTACGATAAAAGGAACGTGTGCTAAAGAGGACTTGATTATCTTTAGTTCAACACTTTTAGATAATTTTTTTCTACTTTGTATTATGTTTGTTGCTATTGGTAATTGAAGCCAAAGACAAAATGGATGCAGCAGGCACATCCATTTTGCTGAAATTTTATAGCAGAAATTCAAAATGGCACTCAGTATTTTGCATGCCCACCATGTGCTTGTATGCATACCTAATAAGCTCAGGGTATGCTCCAAATGAGATGATGAATAGTGCCCCTCCTTCCAGATCTGGATCAGCATATCACTTATAACGATCATTTCTCTTAGAATTAATCCATTAAAAATTATATAGGAATGGGTCACTTATGATGTGCAACCTGGTGGCATCTGATGGACTGAAGCATAATATCCCAGAGGTGTTCTACTGGATTCTGCTGGCAGTTATGGTGCCATTGCCTAGCCTGTAGAGGTCTATGTGTCCTTCTATGGATATGCCTCCCCAGACCATCACTGGCCCACCATCTGCATAATGTTCTCCATAGATTCTCCAGACCCTTTCAAGTGTGTCCCTTAGAAAACCTGCTCTCATCTGTGAAAAGCACAGGGTTCCACTGATGGGCCTGCCATTTCTAATACTGGCAAATGACAATTGAATTCCAGAGTGCCAGGCAGTGAGCACAGGCCCCCTTCATGAACTCTATTTCTGATTGTTTAGTCAGAAATATTCACACCAGTGCCCTGCTGGAGGTTATTATGTAGTGCTCCGGGAATGCTCATCCTTGTTGGTCCTGCCACAAAGGAGCAGACACCAGTCCTGCTGATGGGTTAAGGACCTTCACAGCCCTTTCCAGCTCTCTTAGAATTATTGCTTATCACCTGGATTCTCATCCATGTTGTACTGGAAGACACAGCTCTATCAGGAATGCAAGAAAGCACATGGGGGCCATGAGTTGAGTTGCTGCAAAATGGACTAACTTGTTGCATTTCATTTAACTCCTAATACATTACCCAGTCCATAACAGCATACTGTAGATATCCATCATAATTTTTTTCCCAATTGAGATCTGATATGTTTTCAAAGTGCTCCTTTAATTCATTGTAGTGTGGTTTGCAGTGTAGTTTGAAAGAGCTATTCTTGAGCTTTAAAATAAAGTAACTTAGAAGGCATACAACAAAAGTAGCTGGTATCTCGCCACATAGATAAAACACAATTAGGCAGAATGCCAGTGTCAATCTTGGCCACTGTGTTCAAGGTGGTGGAGTAACATGGTAGCTTCCACAAACCACCCATTCCTATATATTTTTAATGGATTAATTCTAAGAGAATTGAAAAGGAAATGAAATTAAAATTTATGAGCGAATTTATAAGAATGAACTAATTTGTTGGAAGATGTAATTACAGTGTAATTAAACTATTTTCGTGTAACATTATTTTTTTATTTATGTTTTTATTTATTTATTTTTTACTATACTATATTTTAAGTTTGACTCTCCTTTAAGCACAAAATAAACAAATTACATATACACACATATTCATACTAACATACCAACATGCATACTAACACAGTAGCCTGTGACTTTTCCAGGAATCATGCCCATGCGGCCCCACAGTGGCCAGCATAGGCAAGTGATACAGCATGTGGTGGAGTCCTGCATCACAAGCCTACTTTGAAGAAACTCAATAAAAGCTGATGAGGAAGCCATCTTGAATAGTGACCAAGATGGACATCACCATTTCATCTTGCCACATACGAAAAATGCATTCTGCATTTTATGTCTTTCTCTTCCGCCATTGCCTCTCTCTTCCCTCATTTCCACCTCATCCTTATCCTCCTCACCTCAAGCCTGATTTTCTGCACAGAAGTCAAGGCTTTAACACATGAAAACATGCATAAACATGCATATTTAATCCACATATTGTTGCAGTTATTTAATGTCAGCAGATTAGACACATGGCCTCCTCATGTCTGGACATCTGACAACAAGCCAGCTAAAAAACAACAACAGCTGGTTATAAGCTAACATCTTAAGAGCTAAATTTCATCTTTACTGTCCAAAAAAATCACACTTTCCCACAACTTTCTTAAATTGTGAAAGGTTTTCTTTGCTCAGTGTCCGAGACTAACAGTGTTCGATCCACCTCCTTGAAAGTTGATTCTAGTCATCTAGATGTAGCATTTTCAGTGAGAGAAAGATTTTGTCACGTTTTTGTGCTATATGGCAAACAATGAGGGGAAATACATCTGATCGTAGGAAAAGAATATTTGAAGTCAAGGGTCACCTTGATAAGAAGTTATTCATGTGGTTCTGAGGAGAGAGTGTGGAGAATGGAAAGTCAGAAGAGGAGATAACAAGACAAGGAGTCTGAGAGACGATAAATAAGGAATAGAGATAAGCAAGGAACAGAAGGTCCCCTGCTCTACTTCCTTTAAAGGATGAATATCATTGTGCTGACTGACAGCTGTCAACCACAGAAAAACACTCCTCATACCTGTTTTTTCTCTCCTCTGCTATGACTGGAAGCCATTCAGAGGCAATCAAATCTAAAAATCAATATGACCACAATCTTCAGGGCTGCAGTAAGTAATGAAGCACTGTCATTTGCTGCAATGGGGACCTGATAAGGACAATCATTGGCCTATTCCATCACAACAGCCCTTTGCCCCAGATAGCAAAAGAGACACAAATGTCTTTGCCTCTAATGTATTGATTAATGAAGCAGTATAAACAACTTTTAAGTGGGTTTGCAGTGACATAAATTTTATCATTCAATTGCACTGAATAATTTTTTATACTGTACAACAGTGCCACCCTTGGGTTGTGTGTGTGTATATATATATATACACACACACACACACACACACACACACAATATGAAATGAGGAGTCTCTAATTTTTACGGTAGTTTGATATTACTGAGAGAGACAGAATATCCACCACTTGCACAGATCTCAGGAGGGGATTTTGGTACACGCTATTCATTACAGAAATTCTTTAAATAGATTAGGATTTTTGGCTACCACTTGGCAACTCAAAGCTTAAGCTCCCTCCACAGATTTTCAATAGGATTTTGCAGACTGGCTAGGCAACCCAATGATCTTAACATGCATCTTTTTTAGTCACTCCTTTGTTGCTTTAGTGGTATGTTTTGGGTCATTGTTGTACTTGAAAACCCATTCACAACCCATTTTCAGTGTTTTGATTGAGGGATTCTTATCCAAGTTTTTAAGGTACATGGACTGGTTCATTGGCCCCTCATTGTGATTAAGTTGTCATGTACCCTCAGCTGAAAAACAAACCCAAAGCTGATACAATAAAGTTTGATTTTGGTTTCATCTGACCACAGTGCTTTCTCCCAAACCTTCTCTGAATCATTTAAATATTCACTGGCAAGATGAGCCTGTATATGTGCCTTTTTGAACACGGGACAATTGTGGGCACCGCAAGATTTCAATCCATTTTGGCATTGTGTGTTGCAAATTGTACTCTTGGTGACTGGGGTCCCAACAGCCATTAGATCTTTAATAAGCTCTTCCCAAGTAGTTTTGGGCCAATGGACATGAAGATGGAGATCTTGCATGGATGATAGATGGTCATTTTATATTTCTTTCATTTCCAAATAATCACACCAATAGTTCTCACCTTCTAAAGGTGAGAACTATTGCCTTTAGCCTATATTTCCGATCTTCTACAGCCCTATGTCCCTAGCAGGTCCCTGAGATCATCTGATCAGGGCTCACTTGCGATACATCACACTAAGATGAGAACTAAGGGTGATAGAGCTTTTCCCATGGTGGCCTCTAGACTGTGGAACTCTCTCCCTCAAAGATTAAGAACTGTGGACTCAGTAGTTGCTTTTAAAAAACATCTCAGAACTCACCTTTTTAAAAAGGCTTTTGGTTAATTTTTGCCTGTTTTATGTTGTCTGTTTTATGACTTGTTATCTTAAGTATAGCACCTTGTGATTCTGTCTAGAAAGTTGCTATATAAATAAAATTTTACTTATTTATTATTTATTTAATGAAACGTCTTGCATACAGTCTTGTAGCTCATTACAGCCTCGTGCAAATCTACAGTCTTGTCCCTGATGTCTTTTGACCTACTACTTTTACAGTACACCAAACTGTACACCCACTAAAATGAAGAACAATTAGACTAGATGGTGAACATACGGTGGTGGAGCATTTGTTTCTGTCTGCTAAATGCTTGCTAACATACACTCAAAAAAAATATAAACGCAACACCTTTGTTTCTGCTCCGATTTTTCATGAGATGGACTTAAAGATCTAAAATTCATTCCAGATACACAATATTACCATTTCTCTCAAACATTGTTCACAAATCAGTCTAAATGTGTGATAGTGAGCACTTCTGCTTTGCTAAGATAATCCATCCCACCTCACAGGTGTGCCACATCAAGATGCTGATCTGACATCATGAGTAGTGCACAGGTGTACCTTATACTGCCCACAATAAAAGGCCACCCTGGAATGTGCAGTTTTGTCTCACAGCAAAATGCCACAGATGCCACAAGCATTGAGGGAGCGTGCAATTGGCATGCTGACAGCAGGAATGTC
>VVHJ01060580.1:0-15565 GCA_015107715.1 Tylochromis polylepis | reverse complement strand
TATTAGATTCCCCCTGTGTCCTTGCCCTCTGTCTCCCTCTGTGTGTCTGTGTTGTGGTGTGAGGTCTTATGCCGTGTTTCCCCTCGTGTTTTATTCTGTTATGTTTATCGGTGTTCCCCAGCTCGTGCTCCTCCATGTTCTCTCTCTCTCCCTCCAGTCTGCGCCTCTGTGTACTTCCTGTTTTACTTTGATAGTCTCCCGTCAGTGTACCTCATGTTGTGTTTGCTCTTCCCCTGTCTCGTTATGGTTATTCTTGTCAGCTGTGCTTCCCGTGTGCTCTCACTTCCCTCGTTATCCCTCAGTGTATTTAAGCCCTGTGTTTCCTTTGCTCTTTGTCGCGTCGTACCCTCTTCATGCTGTGTGTTTCCCTCCGTGCTTCCAGTGTTCTGCGTTCCCAGGTGTTTAGTTATGTTATTCCCAGTTTCTAGTTTAGTTTTCTGATATTTCATGTGCGAGTGTTCTCCAGCAATAAAGCTGCCACCTTCAGTTAATCATTCAGTCTCCGAGTCCTGCGTTTGGGTCCTACCTTCCTCCTGCCTGCTACACAGCAAACCCTGACATCTGCTATCTCTTAATTAGGTTAGCAGATCTACTTTTCTTTAAAATCCCGTGACATTGTGCACGACACTTAATCATCACTTAAAAGCAAAAGGAGAGAAAAAGGAAAGAGTTTTGGTGTCAGTTATAACAGTGGTTTTTAAACTGTAGCTCAAGGATCCCATAGACACGCCATCAGTAATAAAAGCATATTGTCTGTGATTTTGTCACATCAGGTCTCATTTGTCTGAAGTATTCAGGTTGAAAAGTTTTGAAATAAAAATAGCTCCAAAGGCATTTAAGAGTGTGAACGGCACAGTAGTAAGTATATGCTTAAGTGGTTCAAGAATTTTAAGGGATCCCTGTAAAAACTTCTCAGTTTTTTAAGAAGTCCCTGACCCCAAAAAGTTTGAGAACTCCTGAGTTATATGATGTACGATAAATCAGTGGAGCCTATGTGAATAGTTTAAGTCGTCCACGAAGGACACATGGCATTACTGGTAAACAACAAATCCTCTGACCCACTTAGGTTTGCATAATTTCGCTGATAATTGTCCTGCAGGTCACAAAGTTTCCTCTTTTTTTTTGTTTTGAAGTAATCTGCTTTTGTATGCTGATATAACCCACAATTTTCTAAATTTATTGAGCTAAAGGGCAACTTTTAGTTAACCCAAACTAGAACACATGTGCAGACCAATCCTTTGTTCTTTGGCATTATTATTGTAAGGAGGAAAAATGCAATGAGCATTGCTAATAAGATTGTTTAAGGTTATTCATCAACAATTCTTTGCACTGCAAAGTTTTTACGTTTTTTAACTTCTTGTGAGTTCATGTCATTCTTTGTGTCTGCTGATTGCTCTTGTAACAAATCAAGGTTATCAATCAACTCTAGGTAAATATACAAAAGTTTCGACCTTTGTGCTCAATCAATAGGCGCTGACTCTAGCATCTGATTGGAGCAAGCTATCACAGGCCTGTTACTCAAGAGCCCTCCCGATCCTCATCCTTATACATCTGCAGGAACACTGACAGTCCTCAAACCCAGGAAGATGTCTCCAGCTTTGGCTTTGTTGCTCCTCAGCCAAGTAGCTTTATACACAACTGTAACATCAGTGAAAGGTAAAATGGAGGATAACTGCTCCGTTTATTCCATTTGTATTTTGGCAGTAAACAGATTTGTTACGAGTTACGTGCTGCAAGATTTCCTGTTTGACATTCTGTCAGTCGCTGTCCTGCTCCTGATTTAATTTTTGTATTTCATGCATGTACGTTTATTGTGTGACGTTTTTACAGTTGAAAGCCTCATTATCTGAATAATAGATTACAGAGTTTTACTGCAGTGTTATATAAAAAAAAATATAACACTTAATATGCAGCTGCAAAACATGACCATTTCTATGCATGATCTTTAACCAGTATGTGGCAGACCTCCAACCACTGATGGGATTGATTCTTCAACACTAAAACGTGTGTATGAGGTTGGAGAAGAGGTGACTCTCACATGTGAACAGGGGTATTTGCCTTCAAGAACAACATCAGCCAGGATAACCTGCACTGCCACAGGGGAATGGACACCGGCAAACCTGGCATGTTCCCGTGAGTAAAAACTGTGGTTTTAGACTTTGGGGCCTCCTGAAAATGTCTTAGACACAATCAGCAATAACTGCTTTAATATCCTGCTGCTTATAATATTCTGTAACCACAGAATATTCACTGCTGTCCATATTGTGACATATTTTTTCTAGCTAAGATGTGCCCGATCCCAAGACCTCTGCAGCCATTTGCAAAGGGGAGGACAGAAGCACCATTCAAGAGCGTGCTTAACTTCACATGTGATGATGGGTAAGAGTGACCACAAGAATGAAACCCCAAAACAGAGTTGTGTTTGCGGTTAATATATCTGAGAATAATGGGAACTTTTTGTCATCAGGTATGTCTTAATAGGAAGCAATGAAAGCAGATGTTTACACGATAGCACCTGGAGCCATCCACCACCTGTCTGCAAAGGTAATCCAGGAAAATTTACAGAGCAAAAATAAAACCATTAATGTTTAATGGACAGCAAACAGAACAGTCAGTGCACACATCGTACACTAAAAAAAGCTGAGAGAAAATGGATGCAGAGCTGTTGTCAATGTAATTCTAATCTGACCTTTTTTTCTCCTTAAAGCTGTGAACTGTCCTCTGCCCAAGCCACCAAGCAATGGTAGAATTGTCCACGATAAGCCACTGGCTGGAACCACAACTAAGTATGGCCAAGCTTGGACATATGAGTGTAATCCGCCTAAAGCACCAAGCTATGAGAGAGGATTCTGCACGGCTGATGGAAGTGTAACTGAACCGCCGGTGTGTCGAGGTATGCAGACATGTACTTTTGTTTTGTATCCTCACAAAAAAATGGAAAATTTTGTTGCTCTAAATGCTGTTTCCATTCTTTTTATTCAAACTTTTTTTTAAATGAAACTGCTGGTAACTGTTTAATTCCTATTCAAAACCTTATTCTAGACGTGAGCTGCCCAATTCCAACAAACATACCGAATGGCATCATCACCTTTGCTGTGATGAGACAACATGGCTACAAGGAGAAGGTTAGGTATGCCTGCAATGAGCACTATGTTCTGGAAGGTCGGGATGAAATACAGTGTCAAAACACAGGAAACTGGTCATCAAAGCCGGTCTGCAGGGGTGAGTCATAGGGAAAAAAAGATCTTCCCTCAGGCTGAAATTGTAGAATCATCTTAAACTACTGCCAAACATTTCTGATAGGTTCAGATTGTTTGTGTTCATGAGTGTCCCCTCCCTCACTCTAACAAGAAATAAGTTGGTGTCTCAGCATGTAGCACTCGCTTCATGCAAAGCCACAGACTGGATTTGTAACGTCCGGTGAAAATGCTTCAACTGCTCTGTTGGTTCTCCCAGCTCCCTGCACAATTGGCATCAAAAGAGGCCGTATCTTCTACAATGGCAAGAAGATCTGGATTGGAGACTTGAAACCAAACAGAGTCCTCCATGGAGAACATGTTGCCTTCTATTGTCTGAACAAAACTGGCAAATGCGGCTACCCTGTGGCCAGCACTTGTAATGATGGAAACCTGCCCATCCCAGGATGCTTCGAGGGTGAGTTCCTGTTAACCTGCTAAATGTCTTTCAAGCAGTTGTGGCTTTGGTGGTGTTCAGGTCCCTGAGAGTAAAAAAAAAATGTAAAAAAAGAGCAATCAAAGAAGCAGTTTCATTTTCTTGGGGCCTTTGTGACATGTAGGTTGTTCAAAACTTGTTTATTATATGTTAGCTGGTGATAAGCGTGCTAGGCTCTGCATGCTTTCACTGGTAACAACCCATGACATTGTTTCCTAAGAAAAAAAAAACAGTTACATAATCCTCCTGTCACATGGCTTCCAGATGTTTTTAGAATGCCTATACAGTCCAATGGAAATATTTAAAGATTACAGTAATATATTTGCTTCTCTCTTGTTTACGCCCCTTTTTTTTCTTCTTTTTTTTAGAACCAGGCAGGATGGATTACAACTTGAGACCAAAAACGCTTCCATCAGAAATCACGATGTGTGCTGGTTCCCAAACTGCAAGTCCAGGAAACGTTACAATCACACGTTGATGGAAGCCGCTATCTTTAATGGTCATTGTCTGTTTTCATGTATTCAACTGATAATAAAATATCAGTGGTCAGTTATGAAAGTGTGCATTCATTAACACTTGATTAACACACACCACATACTGAACACTCATACTGTACATCTGTAGCCATACACAGTCCACACTTTGCTATAAAATATGAAGATTTAAACTATGTGTGTTAATAATTTTCACATTTCAGTCAGATATGCTAAACTTGTGATAATTGGCCCATTCAAAAGTTTAAACTTCCTAACCAGATGACGGCTATACAAAACATAGCTCACAGAGCCTGTGGCTAATAAAAGGCTATTAACATGAGAGAGGCTGACATACCTTGCAATGTCCAACTGACAACTTTCCCCAGGAGATTTCATTTAGCCAATTCACACCTTTTTATGTTAGTCGACTCTCCGTTTGACCTTAGCTACTCAAATGCAATATCAGGGAGAGAACAACCCACACTAGTGCTGATGCCACTTTAGTCCCACTTGTGATAAAAATGAATTTAAATGGACTTGAAAGCTTGAACATGTAATAGGGTTGATAAAATATTCAGTGATGAGATGGTGTGTGGCTCTATTAATACATCTTTGTGAAGAAAATCGCGCAGTTCAATTTGAATTAGTGTGCTGCTTTATTTCAATTCATTTGAGTTTGGGCATTGATATTAAATCTGTAGCTGCTCATACAATGTTTCTGGCTTTGGTTTACAGTCACTTACACGATCACTATCACTAATTTAGAATCTGAAATTCATAACTGTTTGAGAATCGTGTCTCTTTGTACATAGATTTCAATTTCTCTTGAGTTTTAGCTCAGCAAGAGAGATTTTCTTAGGGGTTTTCCTTATACTGTTCTATAAGACATCAAACATGGACGCCATGAGCGATGGTGGCATAGGTGGGTGGGAATTTGTTGCTGTTATTACTTTGCAGAAATTTGTCAGCAGTGATTAATTTTGAGGCATTCTTATATTCTAAGGCATCTCTGACTCACTTGTGCTAATGGTTCTCAAACTTTTTCTAGCATGACAAACTTCAGATACTGAAAAAGGTTCAAACCCTACAATTTGTCATCAACCAGTAACATAAATGAAAAAACATATCTACCTCAGATACACTATATATTTTTCTGATTGTAAAAAAAAGGTTGCAGCGTTGGGCAACAATTATTGTAGCAACAAGGGAAAGTCCACTCATCGAGTTTGTTACTTCCAGTAAAAGGTCACAAGGATCACAATCTGTAAATGCAGATAGCGAGCAAAATACAGAAAACAAAACAGAGACAGGCAGTAAGCAGTTACTTCATGTTGCTCTTATCTATTTACTCTGGAGAAATACAAACAGCAGCAACAGAGCAAGTCGGTATTTGAACCAGAGGCCACAGGACAGTACTGAAGAACATTTGAACATTTCAACAAAAGATGGAACGATGGCTGACTTTGCTTCTGCTGTTTCCAGTTCTGTTTTTTAGCACCGTGACATCTGCCAAGGGTATTATTTCTTGTTTTTGTTTGACATTATGTGGCTTGACTGTATGTATACATTTTTTATTTCACTGTTTTCTATTTTTAGGATCACATCATCTCAATAGCTTTGCTCTAAAGAAATATACTTTTGTAGTGCAGTTTTTATGTTAATGTTTGTCACAGAAGTAAAATATTTGGATTTTAAAGTTATAAGGGAATCAGTCAGTAATCAGTTACTGAAGTACGATTATAAATGACTATATATTTGAGCTTCATAAGCGATAAAAACAATAATCACTTTCAAGTGAATACTGCTCCTCTAAATTAGCAATATTCATTTAGCACAGACAGTTAATATTATTTGATAGTCAGAAGACTTTTTCTTAGTAAAAATAAGTTTCCATAATTATATGTGACTAATTCATTTCAATGGGAAAATGCAGATGTTCACTTTGCAGTGTTGTAAGGCCTGGTGTTGGATATTTTGCAAATGTAACTGTAGAATATAAATCCATTAGAATATATGCTCAGTTAACTTGACAGAGTGCATATAATTCTTAATAAATCATTTTGTTCTCAAAGGATGTCGCAGACCTCAGCTGAGTGCCAACATCGATGTGGCCGTGGACCAGATGTTCTTCGACCCCGGTGTGGAGTTAGCGCTGTCCTGCAAAGAGGGATACACCCCCATCTCAGGCCCTCGCAAAATTGTTTGCACTACCAGTGGAGCGTGGACAGCCACTAAATTTCTGTGCATGCGTGGGTCTCCGTTTTTTTAGTGAGAAATTAACGTCTTGGAACTGATTGCCTTGTACTGTAATTTAATATCAACACAAATTCATCACAATTTCAGGACACATTTAAAATTTTAAAGGAAATTGTCTCCCTAATAACACAACTTTTGCAGAATAATTTAAAGGAAACTGTAATAAGTGCAAATATTACTAATATGTTTCAATTTGCTTTAGGAGTGTTTTTTCTATTTTTTGTAGAGTAACCTAATTTTAACTGTAATATTGTCTAATATTACTAATTGACACACTTCATGTTTATTCTTATACTATAATATATGCTATATAATTTCAAAATGTTTAAATAATGAAAGAGTTAGACTATATACAGTGGGACCAGTATTTGATGGTTTTATGAAAGAATAGAATGCAACACATTTATTTTAAATCTTTTAGTGTTTACATTATTCTTCAAAAAATAAATACCAAAACTTACCATGAACATATCGTTTCTTGCAGCAAAGCAGTGTCCTTATCCTGATTCACCATCTAATGGAGACTTGTACTATGAGGATACTGTGTACCAGAGTACGATCAACTATACTTGTCAGGAAGGGTAAAGGAAGAGCATCTTGCCAAATTTTATTGTGTAAAATAGTACACCATGCCATATCTTTGCACATACACCACAAACCAAATGTAATAAGACTCCATAATATGCACTAAAAGTAGATGTATAACCAGCTGCTGTTTTTGATGTGCCATTTAAAGACAAGTTTGTTTCTTTAATCTATCGGGCACTTTGTTGTTGCTAACGCTTTGGTGATTTTTTTTTGGTGTGCAAATAAAGAACTTCTAATGAGGTGCACAGTACTGTCTAGTGGAAAATATAAGGTAATGCATGTTTAGTAAATAGCAATCAAACATTCAGTCAGCCTTTGCCTTCAACTACATTTAACTTGTTTTGAGTTATTATGTCACTGAACATTTTAAGCATTGACTTAATGAATAATATTGCACTGCATAGGTATATACTATCTGGATCCAGCACCTCTGTCTGTCAAGCCAATGGAACATGGAGCACACCTGTACCAGAATGCATAGGTACGTAATCACAAAGAGAAAATATATTTGTTTGCTCTCTCACAAGTTTTCTTGTCTTTTAAGGCACACACACAACTGAAAAATTCCTTTAACATAACATTAGGTCATTATAAACACATTAAAAATGCTGTAGATGCAGAGTGGAAGATTAGTATGTGAATATAAATGGATAAAGAAACAAAATTGCACTTGACGTATACAAATATATTCAGTGTTACAGCTATCTGAAATATCCAGTTGTTCCTTCTTCATACTGTTTAAATGTTTTTTTTTATATGTATGATATTCAGAAATAAAATTGATGGGAAACAAGAATTTACTCAGTGGGCCTAGCTGTAGAAGGCCCTGCAAATTAATACATACTCTAGAACAGGTACCAATTATCAGTAATTAGGTAAGACACTTGACAATTTCATATAACGATATATATGTAAATTCCCTCATTGTGTCTCTCCTGTCGCAGCTGTGACCTGTGGCCTTCCTCTGATCCCAGAGTTTGGGCTGATTGTTTACAACACCAGGGTTAGAGGGAACACCACTGACTACGGCATCACAGGGACATACAAATGCCTGCCTCCATACGTACTGTTCGGTGACGCAATGGCAGAGTGCACCACCAGTGGCACCTGGAGCAAGACACCTGAATGTCGACGTATGTGAGGATGTAAAAGCAGGAGTAATTACAGCAGCACTGTAGATGTATTTACTGAACACAACCATCCCTTCAAACTAAAAGAAAGCCCAAAAATATGTGTTTTAGCTTTCCAACAATGTGACAAGTGTACTGTTTTGACATATCAGAATTTCAAACTGTTAAAAAGCTGAGGATTCGAGTTTAGTATTCATGTCAGTAACAGCAGCTTGATTAAACTTAGGAGAAAGCTGAAACAGTCTTCCATTTTGTTCTGAGAACTCTAAAAATCATTGATGTGCTATGAGTGTCTCTATCATACTCCATAATTAGATCATGACAAGCATAGTACAAGTATAGCTGTTGATTGAATAAGTCGCTAATCTTTTCAAACAAAGACAGGATGAATGATCAAATATCCAGTTAATGAACAACTGATAGTTCTGTTTGTTCACTGAGAATGATGTGAAATCTGAGGAAAAATACTATAAATATAAATACATTTGGACAGATTTTGGAATTTTCTGCCTTCTTAGCTGGAAAGTAAAATATTCCTCTCCAGTAAAAAGCTCATAATGATGCAGAGCTATGAAAGACAACACAAAGTCTGGCTACAATAATATTATTGTCTAATCAGTGTACTGAAATTGCTACTTTACAGGGGTGACTTGCTCTCTACCAGAGAACATTGATAGAGGCTATATGTCAACCAATGACCAGAGAGACTTTGACTACCTGGAGACCATCAAATATGGCTGTGTTGGAGATTATGTAGTGGAAGGAAGTCTGGAGATTGTTTGCCAGCAGGATGGGACTTGGTCTGAGAAGCCATCCTGCAAGGGTAGGACTGTAGTCAATATCACATCTTTTCAATCACACTTTATTTTAAAATAGCTGTGCTTTTTAGAAGATTATATTAGTTGAATGGACACCCTTATCTCACATAATGGTCAACTGAATATTTTTAAAGTTCACTGAAACAAGATACCATACAATGCCAAATCTTTAATGTGTTTATTTTTGGATTCTTGTAATTTACAGCTCCTTGTGAGATTGGAATAAATAGAGGGAGGATATTTTACAAAGGAAAAAAAATGTGGATTAAAGACTTTAAACCCAACAAAGTCTTGCACAAAGATATTGTCTCAGTCTGGTGCATGAACAACGCCAGGAAATGTGGTTATCCTGTGTCAACACAGTGCATCGATGGAAGGCTCGTGATCCCTCAATGCTATGAAGGTAAGGTCTATTTCATAAAGAAAAAAGAAAGAAAGATAAAAGAAAGCATAACAATACACACAATACACAATATAATCCATCCATTCATTTTCACACTGAGACATTCTCAGGCAAGCCGAGAGATATAATCTCTCCAGCGTGTCCTGATTCTGACCCAGGGCCTCCTCCCAGTAGGACATTTCCAGAACACCTCACCCTCGAGGCGTCCAGGACACATCTTAGTCAGATAGCCAAAACACCTCAACTGGCTCCTTTCAATGCAAAGGAGTAGTGGCTCTACTCTGAGCCCCTCTCGAATGACCGAACTCATTTCTCAGTTCATTTCCACTGCTTGTATCTGCGATCTCGTTCTTTCGGTCACTACCCAGAGCTAGTGATCATAGGTTAGGGTAGGGACGTAGAGTGACCGGTAAATCGACAGCTTTGGTTTTATGCATAGCTCTCTCTTTACCACAATGGACCAGTACAGCGCCCGGATCACTGCAGCCGCTATACCCCAATCTGCCCCACTCCCCTCTCCCCTCACTTGTGAACAAGACCCTGAGACTTAAACTCCTCCACTTGGGGCAGCAACTCGTCCCTGAGCTGAAGTGGGCACTCCACCCTTTTCCAGCTGAGGACCATTGCCTCAGACTTGAAGGTGCTAGGTCTCATACCAGCTGCTACACACTTGGCTGCGAACTGCTCCAGTGCAAGCTGGAGGCCACCACCTGATGAAGCCAACAGAACCACATCATCTGCAAAAAGCAGAGATGAGATTTTGAGGCCACCAAAGTGGAAGCTTTCCACGACTTGGCTACACCTAGAAATTATGTCCATAACAATTACGAACAGAGTCAGTGATAAAGGGCAGCCCTGGTGGAGTCCAACTTATTACCAGCAATGCGGACCAAGCTCCTGCTGAATGGACTGAATGGCCCGCAGCAACAAACCAAACACCACATACTCCTGCAGCAAGTCCACAAAACACATATAGAACTGGTCCAGTGTTCAAAGTCTATGCCAGGGTGCTGCCAAGTGTTAAAAGTGTTATCCCTCTATAGTTGTCGCCCTAAGGTCCCCCTTCTTAAAGATGAGAACCACCACCCTGGTCTGCCAATCCAGAGGCACTGCCTCAGAGCTCCGCATGACATTCATTGTAGAGTTGTGTCAACCAAGACAGGCCTACAACATCCAGGAAGGAAGGAACTAACTAGATAGATAGATAGATAGATAGATAGATAGATAGATAGATATTATGTATACTGTATAAGCAAACCTATGGTTAACTTATGGCCAACATCAGAGTGAGATCTTAATGCCTGAGTTTCTAAAACTAATGCAATTTAAATGTTCCTGTATTCAGATTTTTTAAACATACTGATAGATATTACAGGAAATATCTATCGTAATAGTCAGTCAATTGCATATGTATATGCAGATCACATTTGTTACAGTCCTCATAAAATGAATTCTTAAAAAGGACATGCCAGTAAAAGTGACATATTTACAGTCTTCAACAAGTAATCAGCAGACTGTGACACAGGAATTTGTACTAATTTGCCATATGGAGATGCTAAAAGTACTCACTTCCCATTAGAACTATTATCACTCAACCCTGCAGAAAATAGCAAAGCACAGCGGCACTCATGGATCGTTCTGCTGTCTGCTTTCTTGAGATAACAGAAAATATTTCCTGTAACTGTTGCCTTTTTTCTGTATCTTAATAAATGTAAAGATGACAGTTCTCCTCAGCCCTCTTTACTTATTAAGAGGTTAAAGTTTATGTGAATATTCTGACTTGTTCTGTGTTTCACTGTGTCTTTTTCCAGAGCCCAGTGGTTTAGATTATAATCTCTATTCAAACTCACTTCCATCAGAAATTCAACAATGCTGAAGCAAATGCAGATGCCAACTCTGATGACAACTGAGGTGATGCAATATGGAGCACATGTTAACGCATTATGGTTGCTGAAATTAAAGAATGTGGTTTCACTGAAGCAACATTTATGATGTAAAAAATGCAATTCAATTTGGAGTAGTTTTATAATTCAGTTATGAAATGAACTTAAATTTGCTGTGTTCACTACTGAACAGTAAACACAACGTGTGGATATTAATTTCCATTAAAGGCCAGGAGACGAGTGTTTACATTTAGCTGTTGCTCTCAGTGTGTGTGTGTGTGTGTGTGTGTGTGTTTGCAAACTGGTTTTTCATAGTAGCTTTGATTCTATCCATTCACATCTAGTGTCCTGCTGAAATCACAGAGCTCCTGATTTCAGCAGGACACAGATTTTTTTGGTGTTTCATTCAGACTGGTAAAGTGCTTAACAAACTGAAGATTGATGCAGTTGTACTGCTGTTTCTCTACTTCCACGATTCTCTAAAATCCCAGAAAAACTGTTCAAAAACCAATCAGACAAATTCTAAGATTAAATTCAAATTTATTTATATGGGTATATAAATATGTAATATAGTCTTTAGATATGTAAAAAAAAAAACAACAACAATCAGACACCTCCCGATAAGCAAGCACTTGGTAACAGTGGTAAGGAAAAACTGTATATTAACAGGAAGAAACCTCAGACAGAACCAGGTTCAGAGAGAGGCCGCCATCTGTTGTGACCCTCACTCCAACATGTTTACAAATTAAACACATAACATAAAGACATGGGGTCACAGGAAGGGAAAACTATTCAATTCAACTCAATTTAATTCAACTGTATATAGCACCAAATCACAACAACTGTTGCCTCAGGGCACTTTATATTGTAAGGTAAGACCCTGGAATAATACAAAAAAAAGAGGAAATAATATGACCCCTTCTGAGCAAGCTCTTTGCCGACAATGGGAAGGAAAAACTCCCTTTTAACGGGAAGAAACATCTAGCACAACCTGGCTCAGGGAGTGGCAACTGGTTGGGGTGAGGGGAGAAAACAAGAAATGACACCCCATTTTCTGTAACTTCTAACACTACAACTTGATCATTATGAAGAGACAGTGTGAATGAGTACATTGGCCTAGGATTGTGTATGGTCTATGCTTTCTAAGCACAATCAAAACAATCACCATTGATCAATGGTCTTTGATCAGTGGTTGTTGATCAATGGTCATGACAATTTAAATATTAATGATCTCTGATCACAATGGGCTGTGACCTCACAGCCCATTGTTCACCAGTGGTGCTAGTTTCAGTCATTATGTAAATGTACTTTTTTATAAAGGTGGGATCCAAGTCCAAGTCACTTGGATGAGTGATGAAACATTTCTCCCACTGAAAATGCTACATCGAGATGAACAGAATTAACTTTTTGGGATTTCCTTACCTGGATGATTGAGCATGCATCAAGACAATCAACAGGTTTCTGTTACTATATCAGCTTTATACTATACCAATCATCATATCAAGCTTTCCTTAAAAAGATATATGCAAAGTCAATGCAGCCACCTAGTGCAGCCTTTTGGGGTTAAAGGTAGGAAAAAAAATGCACTGTGGAAGAGAGCCAGAGATTAATTATAACTAATGCTTAAAAGAGGAGTGATAAGGTATACCTTATGTCAAAAAGTGTGTTATTTACCAGAGTAATGATCCCACTAAACTACATAACGTGACCATTCTAAGAGCCAGGTACGATAAATTAACAGCAGAGAAAGTGGCAAAAAGCTTACTGTGGACTAAACAATTATTTTATGACCAAGGAGAGAGGGCAGGAAAATTATTGGCTTGGAGGATAAAAAAGATGCAAGCAAAAAAAGCAATTACTAGCATAAAGTCTGCATCGCGTATTATAACAACAGACCCTTTAGAAATAAATGAAAATTTCAGAGAGTTTTATAAATCTCTATGCAAATCAGAATATACAGGAAATGGAGAAACACAAGATGCGTTTCTTAATCAGTTAAAATTTCAAACCTTCTCAGAAGAGGATAAAACAACCCTTGAAAGTCCTTTAACAATAAAAGACATGTCAGAAGCTATTGATGATTTAAATAGTGGTAAAACCCACGGTCCTGATGGACTTCCAATAGAATTCTATAAAATATTTAAAAATAAATTAGTACTGCCACTTCTTAATATGTATGAGGAAGCGCATATAACATATAAATCCGGAATACTCCCAGACTCAAAGATTAGCTACAATAACCCTTTCATTGAAACCAAATAAGCCCCCGACTGAATGCTCCTCTTATAGGGGAATCAGCCTTATGGGTTGTGATACAAAAATTCTGTGTAAAACGCACTCTAGGAGATTGGATAAATATGTGCCCAGTCTGGTAATAGGCGACCAACAAGGCTTTGTTAAAATGAGACAAGGCTATTATAATATAAGACCTGTCCTCAATGTACTATATGAGAAAAATAATAGTAAAGATACAGCGCTGCTCTCACTAGATGCATGCAAAGCCTTTGATAGAATAGAATGGAACTATCTTTTACAGGTGCTCCCTAAATACGGATTGGGTGAAACGACTATTGTATACAAACCCGACAGCTCAAGTTTTAACTAACGATAACATGTCAAAACCCTTTAGTTTGCAGCGGTCAACCAGACAGGGCTGTCCCTTGTCACCAATTCTTTTTGTGCTAGCAATAGAACCCCTGGCTATGGCTGAGAGAGCGAGTACTGGAATATCGGGTGTCAGAATTGGAGGAAGAGACCACTTAATCTCTTTATTTGCAGATGACATTATATTTTATATGACCAATTTGAAAGATAGTATCCCCAATCTAGTAACATTAATAAATAAATTTGGAGAATTTTCGGGATACCAAATTAATAACTCTAAATCAGAATGAATGTTTCTTACTGAGGAAGAAAGGAGAAGGCGTGTTGTGGCCACCTCGTTCAAAACAACTACGGTAGGCTTTAAATATTTAGGCGTCAGAATCACCCCAAACCTCAATAAATTATGACCCTCTTGTAGAAGGAGTCACAGAAACACTAAATCGATGGTCAAATCTACCTATATCTATGATAGGTTGGATAAATATTCTAAAAATGACAATCTTGCCCAAATTTTTGTATTATTTTCAAACACTTCCACTACCAACTTCTTTTTTTGACAACTTAAATTATTTAATCAATTTATTTGGAGTAATAGGAGGGCAAGGCTTCGCCTAAGCTGCTTTATCTGCCTTATGAAAGAGGAGGTCTTCAAGTCCCCAATCTCAGATGGTATTATATGGCTGCACAATTAACATCTGCCACCCATTACTTTTGCCCAACAACACCCCCAGCCTGGGTGGACATTGAGCAAGAATCTGTTCCAGATCTTCCCTTAAGCACTGTCCTATATTCCTCAGATACCAAGAACTTAAAAAAGAATATAAAGAACCCGTTTTTGAAAAATGCAATCATAACTTGGCATGCAGCACACAAGCATGTGGGTGATCTTCTGGCACTTTCGCAATTCACCCCTATTTGGGGCAATGACAAATTTACTCCTGGTGAAAACGATGGAGGATTTAAAATATGGAAAATTAAAGGCATTCAAAAAATCAAAGATTTGTATACAGACGGCAGTTTGCTTACTTTTGATCAGTTATGTAAAAAATATTTAATACCGCCAAAGCATTTCTTTAAGTACTTACAATTGAAAAATTATATGTCATGAAAAGTGCAACAGATTGCTGATCTTCCACCATTAACAAAAATAGAGGAGGTATGCGTTGAAAATACAAGGGGGAAGGCCTTTCTCTCTTTATACTATAACTTATCAATGCGCTCCTCCAAAGACTCAACAGTGGATAAGTTGGATACATGGAGAAGGGATATCCAAGAGTTCATAGATGAAATGAGTGGAGCCGGGCGTGTTTAAAAGCACAAAAACAAACAATAAACACACGCTTTAAATATATCCTGCAATATAAATGGCTCATGAGAACCTATATAACACCCGTCAGGCTCCACCATGTGTCCAGTGACATTCCAGACATTTGTACTAAATGTTTAGCTGAAAAGGGGACTGTAACGGTACCAAGGCAGACCCCACGACACGCTCACGTTATTCCACATGTTCTTTATTTACAGAGTGACTACACACGGTACACTCGTCCGGTTGCCGTTACAAACACCGCGGCTGCAGCTCTCCTGCTGCCAGCCGCGCACAGCATCAACAACAACAACAACAACACAATAATCAAGACCCTTTAAGGCTGGCGAGGCGTGATTGCCGGTGCAGTGCAGGTGAAGCCATCTCCACCGCACGGCACCGCAAGCCACGCCCCGCCACAAACACATA
>VVHJ01060579.1:0-11661 GCA_015107715.1 Tylochromis polylepis | reverse complement strand
CTCCATGCTCTGGACACTACGCTGACAGACACAGCAAACCTTCTTGCCACAGCTCGCATTGATGTGCCATCCTGGATGAGCTGCACTAACTGAGCCACTTGTGTGGGTTGTAGACTCCGTCTCATGCTACCACTAGAGTGAAATCACCACCAGCATTCAAAAGTGACCAAAACATCAGCCAGAAAGCATAGGTACTGAGAAGTGGTCTGTGGTCACCACCTGCAGAACCACTCCTTTATTGGGGATGTCTTGCTAATTGCCTATAATTTCCACCTGTTGTCTATTCCATTTGCACAACAGCATGTGAAATTGATTGTCAATCAGTGTTGCTTCCTAAGTGGACAGTTTGATTTCACAGGAGTGTGATTGACTTGGAGTTACATTGTGTTGTTTAAGTGTTCCCTTTATTTTTTTGAGCAGTGTATAAGTAGTGGCTGCAGGTGGCTAAGTGAGAGGAATTTCTTGGTAGAGGGAATGGGAATGTCACAGTTTCATTTATACCTGGTACTTTGTTCCTTTTAATCTCAGGTAATCTGCTGCATCTTCTCCTGTCCAAGCAAAATATCAAATATGTATTGTTTTCTAAAATAATAACAAGTGATACCCATAAAGTAAATCATGTGTTAGGGGTATAGTAAAATGAAAATAAACACTATTTTCTTTTTTTGACATAGTGGATCAGTACACTTAGACTGATTGTATTAGACAGGATTGTTAGTTAGTTGGCTGAATAGAGTCTATTACTGAGAAAAGAGGCAACACAGCCGCTGTGAATCCGCATCACCTGACACACTCTTTAAAAAGGCAATGCCAGAGTCCAGGAGAACTGGAATAAAACAATAAAAAATAACAGAAATAGACAATAGGAAGTAAGACAGAGAAAAAGAAAACAATGCAACAGTATAGTCTGTGGAATAACTTTGTAATGCCTATGGCTATAATATAACCTCGCTACCCAAGAATGAAATTTTAAAAAAGACTTACAATTCCATAAAATGAATGGTATGAAATTAATTGCTTACTTTGAATTTATTTATCAAACAAACCTCACAATCAGTGACCGTTGTCATGTTTCATCACTGAATTAACCAGCACATCAAGATGAATTAGCGTTGTTGCCACTTCGCACTCCTTCTCTTTCCTTTCGTTCCCATCTAATCTCATCTCTTCTTTCATCAGGACCAGATGTTGAGGTCCACTTGACAGATAAACAGCATCTCTCATCGAGGCTGTGAAGAGTCTAAATCAGCCCCTTCACTGTCACTTTGAATGTTCATTATCATGCGTTATCTCAACTGTCACTTGCACAACACAGTTGTCTTTTCAGTAGAGTCTATAAAAAGAAAAAAAATCAGAGCAGATAGCTTTATTCTTGCATGTATAGATTATCATTTCTATTTGTATGTATTATTTAACAACCAAAAAGCCAAAATATAGACAAATGTCTTTGCCTCTGTGAAATGGTTATATTTTCTATGTGTATTATTAAAATATTTCTGTTAATCTGCTAATAATTCACAATAGCATGAAAAGTACTTGGATATAAATGCTACATAAAGCCTCAGTAGGCAACTACTTTTAAGAACAGTTTGGTTGGCTTTGTGGTCTATTTTATTAAGTCTGTTTAACCAGTGATATAATCAGAGCAAACCAAGCTTGGCATTGGAATTGAAATACATGAATAAATGATGTTATCATTTAAGGTAATGCAAACCAAATGCTCACACTGCTGAACTCAACGTTTTAAAAGAAAAAGGAAAAAAGGCATTCATTTCTAGTTCTGTTACACTATAACGTAATTATAAAATAATAATAATAATAGGATCAGAATAAATGATAATGTGGAGAAAACATGGAATAGCCATGTTTGTTTCATGTTCATGGCATGTTCGTGGTAACAGTTTGGGGGTTCTTTTTGTTTTCGTTTTTTTAACATACCTCAGTTTGTCAGTGATCTGCACGAGAATATTTAGGCCCCAGACCCAGCCATTGTAACTCAATAAATAACAATGTGTGCTACTATTTGCATATTTTTTTTCCTTGCAAAGAAATGGGAAAACAATACATAACTGAGAAGCCACCACTGTATTAGAGTGTAGTCTTTGGTAGATAATTCACTATTACTTTATTAGAATAATCACAACAAACACAAACCTTGGCTAATGCTGCCTGATTAGAAAGGTTGAAATGTGGCGCGCCATGGTTAGTACATACAAAGTGTATTGAGGACAGGGGTGTGTTTTGTGTGTCTGTCTGCATGGATCCAAGACTGCAGCTTTATATTTATGATCATCCAGTCTTTTGAAAAAAACATAAACAAACCAGCCCCAATGTATACTGTAATGACGCTGTATGTTTTAAGTTTTTACCTTTTTATCTTCCCAGGAAGACAATTTTGGATATGTCTTTTTCACGGCTGGGAATCTACTAAAGAGACATTATTTCACATGTAACCCTATGAATATACCAGTTCAAATGCTGCAGCAATATGTTTGCTCGTTTGAACACTGTGGGGGTTTCCAGCTGGCCATTAATGGGCCATATTGGCCACCAATATTTTTTGTTCATTCAAAGTTACATTATTGTTTGCTTGCTGTGTTTGTTTGTGGTTTCATATCACAGGCTCATGCACATACCAAAACCCTCTGATCTGTGTTCACTTAGTAGCTGCTGGATGCCACAGACATTGTAGGGTTAATTGCTGACATATTTGAGAAACTGCAATGGAAATATTTGACAAAACGAAGATCTGTGTGGACAAATATCAAACTGATTAGATTTCTGGATGATGTCAGGTAGACTGTTGGGAGAGAGGTTAATTTTACCATACTAATGATGTGTTGTTGCAATAGCAATCTTGCTCATTACAAGAACTAGAGGAGACATTTGGTGTATGTTTTTGGCTAAGGAGCCAATGGTGTGAAGTTACTGTCTGCGAAATTGTGACCAAAAGCCTCAGAGTCAGAATCCTGCCTAGACGCAATGATACCGTAGTGCTGTAGATCTTCAGTTTGTCTTGAATAACCAGCCTGTCCTTGCTGGTGAAGGAGAGCTGATCATGACTGGGCTGGGGGATGGCTGAATGATGGTCACCCCTCTCCAATCGCACACTCATGTTTTTGGAGAACCTGGTACTAAATAACTAGATTTGTTTTGCTGAGGTGGCTGAGGCTCAGGAGGTAGAGCAGGCTTCTCCTAATCAGAAGATTGGTAGTTTTGATCCCTGGGTGCTCCAGTCTGCATGCCAAAGCATCCTTGGGCAAACACTTAGATGTAGAAAAAAGGTGAATGAGTGAATGAGACATGTCGTATAAAGCATGTTGATTGCTCAAGTAGATTTCATAAGCCATTTATAAAACAAAGCTGTTATTACAAGTTAATGACTGTTTTCCACCACCTGACACAGTAGTCTGCTAAAATCCATTTGAGGGAGAGTTGTACTTAAACCAATAGCTGAGTAAGAATTTCAACACAACATTATGTTAGTTTTAATAGTCCGGTCAGAGATGCAGTGAGGACGGTCCTACTAATTTACATTGCAACATGTACACCATTTAGACATGATACTTTGCACTCACAACATCCACAGTAGTTTAAGACTGTATTTAACAACATGAAGTAAAAGAAAAAGTGAAACTACTTATTTATTTTGTTGGACTTTCCCTGATTAACCCATAAAGTATCTATCATGTGTGGACTGTTTTCTTTTTAAACTGACTGATCTCTGAAGATTTCATTGATCTCACAAGCGTGTTGTCATATTATTTAAAAAAGAAAAAAGATGATATTTTATTGTCTTTTTATGAGTTTATCCTAACATAAGCATATTAATTCTTGCAATACACAAAAATACTTGGGGAATGTAGATGAATCTGTTTGACTTCACAATTTTAAAATACTGCGATTCATGATCAACAGCCTTATAGGGTTTGGGCTGATAATTCAGAGGCATAAGAAATGGAGGGCTCACTAAGTTGCTCAGTGATGTCTTTGTTGCTGCTTAAACTTAATGAAGACATGTTAATCAATCACTCTAAATTAATCTTCACTTCTCCATGATTTCAGGCAAGTTGCTTCTTTCACTGTGTTTTCCCCATCTTGCTAATTTAGTTCACCTTTTGGTGTTGCTGTTTCATACTTGTCTTTGAAGTAAGTATTCGCAGTTTTCCCTCATCACCCTCTTTGGGGTCAAAATCGAAGTCAGATCAAAACAAAATCAACTTATTAGTGGCTGCATCAAAGGTGTCATGCTACGTCATCCTTGATCAGCTTTCACCTTGCTTCCATGTCTTCCTGTCTCCTCCAAACACTCCCACCGGCATAGCATATCTGCATATATTCATTTATTCACTCCCTCACTCTTTATTTTATCTCATTCAGTCAACCTTTTCTCCTCTATCACCTAATGCATTATCTGCTAATAACCTGAAATTTGTTTGTCACTGTGGTGATACAGAGGAGCACTGCCCATCCTATTACTTTCCTTCTCCTCCCCCAAGTAGCTTGATTTATAACACCTCATATTGAGTCTGATCAAAAGCCAATTGAATTCCAGTCAAATATTTGTATTTCAGCCTCATCTGTTTGATTTAACTGCCAATGCTGTCAATCCTGCATTTGCTGCTACCTTCCTGAACCCTGCCACAGCTCAATGGCCTGCAATCTAGTTTCCAGATTTACTGTGTAACAGCTCCTAATGACAGAGAGAGTCCCTGGATCCCCAATTGGTACATTCAATGCAGAGGCAGTCAAGGTTATACAGGAATATAAAGCAGGGATTTGTTGGAACAATGAGCTTTATTGAATGACTCTAAAATAATGTGCATAGTTTACCAAAATACCAAGTGTGGAGTTTTATCACTGCACAATGGAACATGTAACAGAAATTGTAATGCACATGTATACAAATGTCCTTGAAGTAAAGAACACGAAGTTCTCCTTTGTTTAAATATTGTCTTTCAAATAGTGGTAAACCTCTCTCTCTAATCTCACAACAATTTCTCATGTTGAAATAGGTGTGCCTGAGTTTTCAATGGTCTTCATTGGTTTCCTTTAAGAGTGTTGAGTGTTACCCCCAAGCCAGTTGTATCACTGCTTTTTATTACACTCTAAACTGGAAAAGAAGGACTGTGAAAGTCTACTAGTACTGGTACTATGTGATTCTGTGGACCACCAGAGTCCAGTAAAAGAGAGCTTGGAGAATTACTGACTTACAGTTACAAACATGCACCCAAACATAGTACAAGACTTACTGTTTGAAGCTCATTTTATTCTTTGTTGGTGAGAGTTGGTGACGCTAGGAACTTGTTGTTCCTAGAGTATTTAAAAGTAGAATGGGAGGGAGAGCCTTCAGTTTTCAGACCCGTCTTCTATGGAACCAGCTTCCAGTTTGGATTCAGGAGACGGACTCTACCTCTACTTAAAACTGTCCTTTTTGCTAAAGCATATAGTTAGGGCTGGATCAGGTGACCCTGAATCCTCCCTTAGTTATGCTGCAATAGGCTGCTGGAGGATTCCCATGATGCATTGAATATTTTTTTTCAGTCACCTTTCTCACTCACTATGTGTTAATAGACCCCTCTGCACTGAATCATACTTGTTATTAATCTCTGGCTCTCTTCCACAGCATGTCTTTTATCCCATCTTTCTTTTCTGGAAACTGGAAAACCTAGGAACGGAACTATGAACAGAACACACAGCTGGGTATGAGGGAGCTTGCGACACAGAACCGAGGGAGATGCTGACATAAGTACACAGAAGGATAACATGGACGTGAGAGCACATGGGGAACACAGCTGACATGAATTAACATGACACCACAGGGGAAGCAAAACAAGACACACCGAACATGGGAACACGAGACCTTCACAATAAAACAGGGAACTCGGGAACATGACACAGGAGTGGAGGAAAGGCAGACGAGAGGAAGCGAGGGAACACGAAGGAGCACGAGGGAGAGAGAGAGGAGACGAGAGAGACATGACGGACTGGGGAAACATGGATAAACATGACAAGCGGGGGGGAACATAGAATGAAACAAGACACAGGAACTTGCACAACATATACGAACACAGACACACAGAGAGAGACACAGAGGGAAAAGACACAAGAGGGAATCTAATAATCAAAAGCTAAACAGAACAGCCTAGGCACTACAGAATAACTCAAGACTAACAAGGTGGACTTAACTATAAATCACAATACAAAATGACATCAAAACACAAGAAAACTCAAAACACTGGGTCAAATGACCCAGGACCATGACAGTATCTTGTTATACTGTCTCTGCCTGAATTTGTCCCGTCTAGTTAGGCTGCTAGCCAGATACAAATCAATGAGTGAAGAATGTGTTGTTCTAAAAAGATCACTGAATTCAAGCATGGTACTGTAGGAGAACAAAAAACAAAGTCAGTTTGTTAATTTTTTTTTGCTCTTGTTTATTTCTTAATCAACTGTAAGATGTATTATTGTAAAGTAGAACTGTTTGGTAACCACAGCTATGGCACACCACATAAAGGCAAAGAGCTGGGATGACAAGAGCTGAGGCCAATAGTGTGTAAAAATCACCATTGCTCTGCTGACTCAAAAACTGCAGAGTTCCAAACCTTCTCTGGGATCAACATAAGCACAAAAACTGTGTACCTCTTCATGGAATCAGTTTCCCTGGCGGAGCAGCTTCTATAGGTGTAATATGTAGGTGGCACAGTAGTTTTATCTATATAGTTTAAGTTGTTAATGCTTGTTAGTTATTTAGGGAGTTGCTCCAAACGAGTAATCATTCTCCCTGTGGCATTAGCCCATCCATAAAATATGCAGTGAAGGAAAGAGGTTCACTCTGAACTTGTCACTAACTAATGTTCAGACAAGACACCCTGGTGTAATACACTGGGTACCATTAGGTACCCTTTTAGCTGTGTTGGGAGGTCCAATGAACTTCAATAAAAAGGTTTTTTTTTTTTTTTTTTGCTTTGTTTTGTTTTGGGTGGCTTTTTTTGTTGTTGTTGTTTCTTGTTTTTTTGTTGTTGTTTTTCCCTACAGTTTGCTACTCTGGATCATTACCCTCCATGTAGGAAAAATAATTCTAAAACTACACCCAGTGCACTAAAACGTGCAGATTAAGGATCTTGACCAAGCATCAATATGTAACGAGTTGGGTGTGACAAAATACCTTCATTCGGGTAAAAACACAACTAAGGAAACACAAAATTCAGTCAAATAAAACTGTCTAATAATAATAATAATAACAACAACAACAACAACAACAACAACAACAATAATAATAATAATAACAATAATAGCCCTGTGGATCACACTGTAGAGTCTTTATATAGTCCTGAAGTCTTTATACAGACTTAAAATATTTTGCTTTGTTTCATCTTCAGTGGATTAGCCAGCAAATGCAATTGTTCCGCTCACCCAACACTTTTTTTTTTAAAGTGGATATGACACTGACACACCAGGGAATAAGTGTGCTCCATTGTCTGGCCTCATTTATTCTGACTGATCATGACAGTAGCAGGGACATAGGCTAGGTTGAGGAATCCCCACATTATCCAATCAAGCTACTAGGGGTTGTAAACCTACAGGAAGTACTTCATTGCCCTTTATTTATACCCACCTATCGCCTCTTTAAGCCTACTGATTATTTTTCCTTAGTATGGATTTTTCATGTGCAGTGATCCAACCCTATTTAAGAAAACAAAGGATTTTAGCAATCTTGTTTAGGTGTCAGAACACATGCTCTTCCATTAAAGCAATCAGCTGCCAACAGTGAGTCACATTATTCTCTAGAAATGTATTTTAACACTTCAAGGCTATTTTCTTGAGGCTTTATTTGTTTGTTTGGTGTATTGACATATGTTTCTGCATACATCCTGCTTAGAAAGACTGCTGTATGTTTTTTCCTAAACTACTGCCATAACTTAGAAAAAAAAAAGTGCTAGTATTCTTAGTTTTTTTTAACAGAAACATTATTGTATTCTAACCGTTCCATTAAAAGTTAGGGAAAACTAAGCGTTAGTTTCCCTAACTGTTCAATTTTTCATTAGGGAAACTAACTGCCACATAGCACTCAAATGCTGCAAATGTCGGATTGTTCATCAATCCAGGTATGACTGATGAAAAATTCAATCATTTTTAAATAAGAATTTCTGGTGGTGCCTGATATAAAGCATGAAGGTGGAGTATGACTTATACGACTGACATCATGTCATATCTTGCATATTGACAACATAGCTATACAATCCTCGAAGAAACAGCTCCTCTTCTTCCAAGATACCACTAAAAGAAATGATGGGAGACCACCTACAATACCAATACTCAGACTCATGAATTGCATTACTAAGAGATGTGGGTGAACTGGAATTGGGGTAAATCTGGTGCTATTATTAGTATTGCGCTACTGCCTCTGCAGGTCTGCAGAGATTTGTAATTTAAGTTGTTTTCCCCATCAAGGTCAGCATTGTAACCAACATTCATCATTATGACAGCGCGGTTATTGTATGTAAGGTCCATAGTAATATCTAATACTGTTCAGCAGGACTGACCAACCATGTCCCACAAAATTTGGCTTTTATTCTTACTGATCCCACAGGTTATTTATTTGAAGGGCTCTCCCTTGCTACTTGAAAGAGTGCTAATCAGTCAAGGCTTTAGTTGTAATGAAAACCTGCAGATGGCTGGCTCAATGCTCTTTGGCACATGGCTGGTCACCCCTGGCTATTATTATATTTGTTATACCCATAGTAACCCATCCACTCGACCCATAGGCTGGATCTTGGTGTGCACTGTCAACAGAGTTTCTGGTATCAAATTTCACCTCCTAATCCCATAAGGCCTCTTACCCCACTAGTTTCTGAACTTAAGTGGATACAGTGGTTAGTTATATGAGGCTCAAAACTGAGGGCTTATCATTGGCTGGCTTAGTGAGCATTATTCAAATTTTCAGTGTGTAAAACTATGAGCTTGACAGTTAAAACCCATAAAGCCCTATTAAAAGGGTTCCGTCTGTGTTCAGACAAGTAGAATTATAATGCCTAATCATTGTTACTTAGCAAGCCAATGCAATGTATGGGATTTTGTATGGGATGGGATTCTTTAATTAAGCCTAGTCTCACTGACTATTGAGGTGAACCTGACACAAATTATTACAACATTTTTATTTGTGCTGAAGATCCTGAATCTTACCAACACATTTTTAGCAAGTTGTGAAGCAAATGATTGCAATAGTTATTATTTCCTCATCTATGTCTATCAATGTTTTGATAAAATCAGTGTTTTTTCAACCATTAACAGATAATTATCTTCATCAAACCAATGTTTTTCCTTATAAATATATATGGAATGTGAAGTGAAATGAGCATTATGCATTAGCATTTTTGGATCAGCTGTGGAACACACACCAGGCTTTTTCTTAGTACTTTTATTTGGTCATAACCACTAAAGTGCACCCTGTGAACCTCCCACAGGTGTCTCAGGATCCATCTTACCTGCTTTTTTAGTTGCCCTTTTCTTTTTAATCCCACATTATAAATACATGGAGAAGGTAATTATCAACCATCAAGGTACATGGGTCAGCACAATTACACCATTAACATGTCACCCTGGCTGCCTGCATGGACTTAGCCTCTGCCAATAGCAAGTTGGCTCCTGGGCACTAATGAGTAGCTAGGTAATTAGAGGTTGGCTTGATTCTACCTGACTCACAAGCAAACAAGCACACATAAACATTCTCTCTCTCTCTCACACACACACACACATTTACAAATGCAACACATATCTGGATGTTGGTATGCGGCTCTCTCACTCGTTCTCTCTGCCTAAATGGGTGGGCTAGCCATATGTCACAGCAGTTGTGCTGCATTAGTGCAGTGGGTGATATACTTTAATGAACCTGCTTCTGAGAAGGAAAAGTAAGGAGGCGTGTTTCCTAAATTTATTTTAAATGCTAATTAATGTCAAAGTTTCCAGAAGTGGAAGGGTTAACACCAGCGGGGAGCATGTGAAGATAGTCTCTAGCGGTTAACCAGACTGACTAACTAAACAGACCCCACGAATATGTATATGTGAAGCTATGTTTATTTGATGCTAACTACCCAAACACAGCATTCTCTCTCATCAAACCCAATTTCAGCATAGTGCCTTAGTGTAGGTGAGTTGGTTTACTGAACCACAGCACCTACAGGCCCTATCTTTTTTTCTAACTGTATAACTATTTAAAGTTACATTGTAAAACCTGGTGTTTCAGATAAGAAAGATGCAAGTACAAAAGATGAGGAAAAATACAAATGAAATAAAAATCTCTAGTACTCAGTGTTTCCAATTGATGGTGTATTAAAAGCCAAGGTCGTACATTAAATTTACTAGGGGTTTCTGTGGTACTGTCAAACCATCTGTTAACCAGTTAAATTTATCCCTAAAGATTACTCACTATCAGTTCTATGAAGAATTAAATGATTTTTTCTGATATATTATAATATACATTCCTATGTTTGTAAATCTACAAATTGGTATTAGCAAGCAAAATCAGGTGGCACATGATTATCCACATGCAGAAATGTGATCAAACCAAGTATAATAAAATCATTTTTCACAAATCTGTTAAAACCCCTATGAAAGTCAAGCTTAACATTTTCAAGAGCTGTCTTCATCAGTCTGTTAGTGACAGCATTCTGTTTTACAGATATAGATCACATTTACATTAATATTCCTCGTGGCTTCATTCTGACATGCCCATGACAGTGACAGAGCATGCACCATCAGTAAAAAATGAAATTAAAACCTGCCAGCAGAGCTAGTATGGGCACCCGACTAGGACATCTCCTTTGGAAGGCATTCTGAGCACTGGCAGGAAACCATGGGGTGGACCCTGGAAGGGCTGGAGGGGTTGTTAATTTCTTCCCACCTGGGAATGCCATGGAATCTGGTAAGAGTTGCAGCTACACAAAGTGGTTAGGGAACACAATACCTGGGTTCCTTTGCTTAGACTGCTGCCTTTGGAAATATATTCTAGATAGGTGCTGGAGGATAATAACATCAACAGAGCATGCACCATCCGTAAAGAAAAAAACTGCTTGGCATGATACAGCATACTGACAATCAGATCTTGATCTGGACAATCTCTCCCATAAAGGTTCATGTTACTAATGTTTCTTCGCTGGGCAAAGGCACTGTTCGTGCCACTATACATCATAATAATCAGAGGTGTGGACTCGAGTCACATGACTTGGACTCGAGTCAGACTCGAGTCAGACTCGAGTCATTAATTTTGTGACTTTAGACTTGACTTGAAAAATTGTTCCAAGATTTGTGACTTGACTTGGACTTGAACCTGGTTATTTGAAAAGACTTGATATTTTATCCCAAATCTAAAATTTAACACACATAGTATATTAAAAAAAAAAAGTGAGCCCCATTAATTCAGTTCATTCATTCCTTCTTACCACACTCTGTATGTGTGTGTGTGTGAGCTGCAGCACAGCCAATCAAATTAACCAGATTTTTAAAAACAAACAAACAAAAAAAAACCCACTCAAGCCAAAAGTTTTTCATTGAATGTTTATTCTGTGAATTTATAGTTTAAAGAAAGACTATTCTTGCAGCTAAGTTTAATTGAGCTGTAATTGAGGTGCAATTTTACAAAATTTATTTTGTAAGTTCACT
>VVHJ01060578.1:0-19711 GCA_015107715.1 Tylochromis polylepis | reverse complement strand
AGTGACAAGCTAACTGTAAAAGGCTATTCAATTCAATTCCATTTATACAGCGCCAAATCACAGCCTCAAGGCACTTTATATTGTAAGGTAAACCCTACAAATAATACATACAGAGAAAAACCCAACAATCATATGACCCCCTATGAGCAAGCACTTTGGCGACAGTGGGAAGGAAAAACTCCGTTTTAACAGGAAGAAACCTCCGGCAGAACCAGGCTCAGGGAGGGGCGGCCATCTGCTGCGACCGGTTGGGGTGAGAGAAGGAAGACAGGATAAAGACATGCTGTGGAAGAGAGCCGGAGATTAATAACAGATATGATTCAGTGCAGAGAGGTCTCTCTGTCTCTCTGAAACTCTTGCCAAAGCTAAATTTTGATTTAGACAATAAAAGTCCTGAAATCTATAACATGTTTATCATTGTTCTTCACAGCGTCATGGAAACGTGTTAAAAATAATCTAAATAAAAGCTGAAGTGACAAAGTGTACACAGCTGTTGTGAAAACAACAGTAGTGCCGCTGGTTGGTATGATCAAAAATTCACCCATCCAGACTCACAAGTGTGAAAACACAGCAGGTGTCTGCAGCCTATAGCCTCGCAGCCCTGCCTCTGACTCACATGTCTTTGATTGCTGAGCAGCTCTAGGAACACTTTGGTGTTCACCAGCAGAACTAGTTCTTTGTTTCAGGATTCCTTTCCGTTGATGTGACATGAGATCAGATTAGCTGCGTCACAAAAAGGTCAGTCCCTCATACTTCACAAGCTGTGTGCAGAGAACATTCCTCACCTGCACCGTAATCTCGGGCATCACCTGTACAAGAGATGTTGCAGCATTGCTTTCATTTCATCTAAGTAATGTTCACCTGATCCTTTTATCAAGTTGGGGTTTTTGCCTTCAGGACTTGGTGTTAAACCCCCCAGGCACTTCTTCTTCCAGGAATATAGCAACAGCAAATTGTGCAACATGCTCTTCAGCCACAAGATCTTTAAGATAATACTGTAGATAATACAACAAAGCCATATTCAAAATCATGCTTCTGATCTTCAACTCATTTATCTATCTATCTATTTCATTCATTTCCTTCCATGCATGTCAGTACTTGGCTGACATTAAATGCACACTATAACAAAACTCCAGTTGTAAAAGTAAATGAATAAAGAGACTGAATTAAAAGCAACATTTGAAGAAAAACAAATGATAAGATTGTAAAACCACCTCCACCTCTCCAGGCCTTCTTCCACCTGCTTCCTACTCTCACTGCATATCACAGTGTTGTACGTGAACATCATAGTCCATAGAGACTCCTGCCTTCATTTCTCAAACTGTCCATCACCATTGCAAACAAGAGGGGACTCAGAGCCAATCGCTAATGCAATTCCACCCTACCTTGACCCCACCTGTCACTCCTATTCCACACCTGCATACCCCCTTAACTACCAGTCCAGTTAGATCCACAAAGACACAGGGCAACTCCTTCTGACTGTCTTAATACTTCTCTATCGACATTCAGAGAAAACATTGCATCTGCATTGCTCTTTCTTGGCATGACTGCTGCTCACTGATCATCACTTCTCTTCTTAAACTAGTTTTAACAGTTCTTCACATCCTCTATAGTTTCTATACCACTGCACATCAGCCTCGCCCTTATACGAGTACAATTCTCCACTTCTCAGGCATGCCCTCAGTTTCCAAGATCACATAAAACAATCTAGTGAAAAAGTCCACTTCCCTCTCTTCAAGACAACGGCCTCTTCACTAGTCATTCTCTTCAAAGTTATTTTCACTTTCTCCTTACTAGTACTCTGCATTTCCAGATTCACCAACTGCCCTTCATCTGTCCTCTCTTTCTTCATTCATCACTTTCTCATAATTATTCCTTCCATCTTCTTAACACACCGTCACTCAAAACAGTTCTTTTTCTCCTTCCAAAACAATAATAAATGGACTGGTTCTTTTATACTGTTGCACTATTTTACTCTACCTGAGCACTCAAAGCAACATGCCTCATTCATCCATGTTCTTGTACACTTAAATGCTTTCTAGCTAACATTCACACTCAGATGGACACATCAGAGAAGAGCTTGGGGTTATTATCATGCCCAAGGATAATTGGCATGCAGACTGGAGCAGCCAGGGATCATACCACCAACCTTCTGACTAGTAGATGACCTGCTCTACCTCCTGAGCAACAGCCACCTCTTGAAACCATGTTTTCAAGAACCAGACAATTTCATAAAGTTAGGGTAACCAGACATTAAAAACCTTCCTGAAAAAATAAATCTTCTATTGATCTTTGATGTACATGTAGTCACATCTTCAGTCTGTGAAGTAAACAAAACTTCTGTGCTGCTCTGAATACTTTAATGATGAGCTGATGTCAGCTTGTCACAGATTCTTTATAAGGTCGTATGCTCCCAGCACAGCACACCCAAACCACATAATATGTATGCACACCTTCCCAAAGCATTAAATATTAGTGCAATTACAGTAAACAGCAGCACTGCTCCTTATTTATATACATATATCCTAATATATAAATAAGCAGTAGTGTAGTTCACCACAACAGAATAATAAGCAGTATTTTTGCACATTAAAAACATGCGTCCCTTGCATGTTTTTAATGTGCTAAAATACTGCACTATATTAAATATAGCTGATCCATATTTAATATAGTTATGAATGAATGAATGAATGAATAGTTATTAAGAATGAGAAATTCTGGTGCTGCCGGCACCGGTTCGGCTCAGTGGGATGAGCAGCTGACCATATGCCGTATGGCTGAGAGTGGCCAGACTGTTCGAGTCCAACCTGTGACCCCTGGCTGCATGCCTTCAGGAAAAAAGCCCCAAAATAATTTAAAATGCTGGTGTTTAATAAGTTTTCAGTTTGCTTCGGTATCTGCAGTCTGGCTTTCACAAAGGTAAGAAGAAAGTGGGCTTTTAAAGAGACACATATTATTTACACTGGTATGTTGCCTATATTCCACATGTATAATGTGGGCTCAGTAACACTCACTCAAAGCTCTGAGTGGGTGTTACTGTGCAGGAAGTGTGGGCCCATGCCTGAGATGAAACTCGGAGCATGTAGAAGAGTTTGGAGCACAGAAATTCTTTTGGACATGCTGTGCTGCTGCCATCTAGTTTCCTATGTCTGACTTGACTTGAGCCCCTTTTAATTTCAGTTCAGTTTAATTTAGCGTCTGTAACAAACAGAAATTGAATTTTTGTTTTTTCTTTTTTAAAATGTTTTTATTAGGACATTTTTGGCATTAAAAACAGTGGAATAGAACATGGATGTGGATGTTCTATCTGACTGGTTTATATATTTGCTGTGTTATTTTCTGCTATTTATTGTAGAGGAAACACAGAATATTTAAGTTTCTTCAGAGTTTCTGCATTATCTACATACTGTATGTATTCACACTGCAGTGCTTACTGAAACCTGTCTTATTGAAACTGTCACACAGAATCTGCCTTCTTGAGTTTCATTGGTCTTCACATCTGTACAGGTGCTGTAACAGTTCAGTACCAAGCACAGAAGGCTTGCTTAAAAACTGCTCTATGTTTGAAGGTGTTTTTGAGCTGCTGCTATGACAAAGTATTTTTAGATGGTTATCACACAGTACTTTGTAAAAACGTCTTGACTGCTGGCTTCATGAGTGAAATAAAATTTTGGTGCTTTGTGTGGTTGGAGGAGTGCCACAAACTCTCCCACACACTTAACCCTCCTGTTAATTTTTTCAGCTACATCTTTCAGATTTATTTCCTTAATAATTGAAATTAATAGAAATAATTAATAGGAAAATGTCACAGTTTCCATTTGTGATATCTTTGAATGTTTCCTTAAAATGCCAGAAACTAATTCTGGTCACATTTAAGTCCATGAAAGTATTGTGATATGTATGTAATGTGTTTTTTCTGGATTTGTGGATTATAGTCTGTCGCTCTTCATTAAAATGAAACCACCATCACAATTAGAGACTTTGTGAGCAAAGTTACAAATTCAGTAGGGGATCATTATTATTTCACAAATACTTCAAAATGATTTCCCCGACTGTACGTTGCCGTCTCACTATGTTGGCCCATCCTCTCTGGACTGCTGACAGTACTTGCCAAACAGGAACTAGCAAGTATGGAAGTACAAACTCTGTGTACTTAGTGTTGAGAAATGCCAGACCAAAGCAATGGTGTTAGCCCAACTCCTGACTTTGATATGTGAGGCTGACAGATAAAATAAATTCATGATGTAATGCAGTACAGTGAAATTATTACAAATTTATATTTGATTTAATTAATAATTAATTAATCATTTAATTCTGTATTTATTTTATTTTATTTTGGCACTTTTAGCCCTCCAGTCATGTCAGGACAAAACTGATGAGATCTATATGTTTGTGTTTAACAAAATGTGGCAAGGCTAAGAGGCTAATTATTGTACAATCTACTGTACAAATATTAAGCGCCTTGAGGCGACTATTGTGATTTGGCGCTATATAAATAAAATTGAATTGAATTGAATTGAAGAGAGTGGGGTATTCCCAGGAACAAAGTAAAACCGATACATGTGAAACATCTGGGAACAGAATGATGTCAGTTGTATTATAACAGACTTCATTCACTTCATGTATTATTGCAGTGTGTGAAACAACACTGAGATCAGCTGTGATCTGAGCTCTGCTGCATTTCTCTACATTTAATCTCAGATGTGACCAGCAGATGGCAGCAGCCACTGTGACTTTTTATATCCTTTAAAAAAAAACACTATTATCAGTCACTGTACAAACTAAAATGCAGTATAAAAAACATTTTTGCATCAGCCTTAATTTTCCACTCCCCAACAAGTGTACAGAGGCTAAAATAGTTTTTATAGTTTCAATTTCATCAAGGCTTATAATTTTACATAACTAGGGGTGTGGCTCTTTTAGCTAGCACCAGGCTTCTTGCTGTTTTTAATGCTTCAACCCATGGCGAGTTCAACTGCTGGGTGGCATAGAAGAAATCTGCACTGCAGTTTTGATTAACAAACTTCTAGTGTTTCGTTGGTGCCAGATACTTAGCAGGTATGTTTTTATATAGTTATCACACAGTTTTATATAGCACCAAATCAAAATAAGAGTTACCTCAAGATGCTTCATATTGTAAGGTAGTAAAGACTCCACAATAATACAGAGAACACCCCAAAAATCAAACAACCCCCTATGAGCAAGCGCTTGGTGACAGTGGGAAGAAAAAAAACCTCTCTTTTGACAGGAAGAAACCTCGTACAGAAGGGAGGCTAAGGAAGGGGCAGCCATCTGCTGGGACCAGGTGGGGTGGGGGGGACTCATGCAGTTTATGGGTGAAGCTTCATTTTGTCTTTGTGTAGTGATTTTACATCTCTTTTAGCAGTTTTGCATCCCTTTGTAGTTATCGTCTGTCTCTGCTTAAGTGTTTAGTTGTTTTACTTTGAATAAACAGTCAGCTCTGTTAAGACAGTTTGTTGAGATGACATCAGTTTAAACACAGAGTTAAAAACGTCAAATCATTCGTTGGTTTTGGACGTGATACACCAGCAGGGAGAAAGGCCTGGGACTACACTGAGTTTTTCCAGTTAATGTGAAAACTGTTGAAAGTGTTGATCTCCACACAGTCAAACCTCCGCTGACTTATAAGGCATCAGGTTCACTCAGGTTAACTGACAGATCAGAGAGCAGCTTTGTGTTCAGGTGACTGCTAAACTGTGCTGCTCTAAAAGCAATTTTGATCTGAACATGACAATGCAAAGCTCCCTCTCCCTCTGTGACTGAGACTCCACCGAGAATTCAAAATGTGTTAGTGTGATGTTGTTTGAACTCACTGTTCACAACAAATCAAAGAGGTGATTGTTCCCAGACCTGTGTGTTCACCGATGAACCTCATGTTCATCTGTCAGCATCAAAGCACCATGAGCTGAAACTGTTCATTAGAAGCAAATATTCACTCGTGTTCCTTCCACCTTAATAATAGCTGACTGATCATTAAACAGATTTCAAATATTCCTTTAAGTAGCTTGCTTTTTGTTAGACACTAAATTTACTTGAGATTCTATAAATTGAAGTTTTCAGAAGCCGTGACACAAAACTCTGAGTCATGACTTCTGAACATCTATTTTATATCTAATGTCTGTCTCATCTTACCTCAGTTTTCCAAATCCGAACGTGTAGTTTTTAACTAGTTACATGAAGTGCTTGCAAAAGAAGAAAACTGCAAAATCCAGATGAGCCAGCTCATAAAGACTTCTATTAATAAAGCCACATGCACCATGGCAATAGAAGAAATATTACCAAAGCCCACAATAGAGCGAAACACCAAAAGGATTAAACACATGTTATTTTCAGGTGCATTGTAACAAAATGGGGTTTAGGGTCAGCTCAGGTCATTCTCCTGATGTGAATTAATGCTTTAATCAGATCAAACTGAAACTTTGACTTGACCTGGATCTTTTAAGCAGTGTTTGGGCTGGTTGTCATAAGAACACAACCATAAAGTTGAACCTACTCATTAGCAGGTCCATTCAGCATACAGTGGCAATGGCATTCCCATAATCAAAGGAGAGAAGACAAATGTATGAGAAAAAGAAATTAATAAAATAAAACAGCAAGTGATAATAAAGCACACCAACAGACCAACAGAGGGAAGGTGAGACAAAGAAGCACAGGAGACACAAAGACAAGACGAAGCCTAACACCACGAGGAAGATCAGTGAAATAAAGGCAGGAACCTGAAACCAAATGACAAAACATTAAGAACTCCTTCTTAGGTTGTAAATGTGATGTTCACAACATAAGGAGGCGAGGCAGAGAGGAAAGTGTTCATAGGCAAGTTTATTTAGATATGCTGTAAAGAAAACACTTCTTTGAATGAGCCAAATCACCAAAATCACTGGTTTAAAGCATGACAGATGGCAGTTAACAAACCCACTTATAGCCCGCCCAGACCAGCCTGACTTTGATCTGCTTAACACTGCAACTGAAAATCAATTGAAGGGTGATGAGTGGTGGCTGTAAGGCTCCTGAGGCTGGATTCAGTAAATGAAGGTTGGATAAACATGTCTGCGGCAGTTTGAGAGTGCTGAACACAGTCAGGGGTACACGCTAGTTACAGTGTCATGGCTCATTCACGGTCCAGGTCTGAGAGGACACCTAACAATAATTATAGACAGCAGCAGTTTCCAGTTTGACCCAATGGAGAGACACAGTAGCGGTAGCAGACCACCGGCTGAAACTACTGAACCAAAACAGAAGACTTTATCTCCAAACACTAGCCGTCCAGATATCCATACATCAACAAATTTACATCAGGATTAATTTTGGAAAATGTGTCTAAAAGGATTATATGTTGAATTCAGTGCTGTCATTTTGGTCCTGCGGGGACTTCAGTAAAAACATTTCAGGTCTGACTGAAATCTGTCACTTCCATCCAGACGGTGAAAGCTTCTCATTCAGCTCCCCCTTGCCTGCTACAAACTCTCATTACTTGGCTTCATTTCATGCTGTCAATCTTTCTATAAAAATGATGGAAATTACCTTCATTTTTCCCTTTCCATTTTCAAACAGTCAGCAGAAACCACACAGGCATCGACTCTCATTTACAGCGATTATGTGTTTTTTAAGGTGCCTGTGGTTTATCATTACGTTCAGTTTTACTATGGTGGCTTCACATGGGGAAAAAAAAGACTTGAAAGACTTTTAACTGACGAGTAACTGAATATGTGACACTTTTCACAGTTTTCAGAGGTTTCCTCAACTGACTTGTTATGCTGGGCTAACAGTTTAAAACTATTCCATCTTAAATGCAGTGCACTCCACAGTTTCAACACGTTTTTGACAAATAAGGAAACTAGAGTGTTTGATTGCTATTACAGTGTGCAGTGAACGTCACGATCACTGTTAAACAATGGCTAAAGCAAACAAAACAAACAGCGCCTACTGCCAGTCACGTTGCTTTAATTGGATAAAAATAGGTACAATACTTTATCTAGATCATATTTAAATTTGGAGACGCTGAACTTCAAAGATGAAAGTTTAGTCAGTATTTAGTGTTAGGCTTAAAAGGTGCACTCAGACTGGCCTTAACCATGGGAAACACAGTCTGGGGTTTAATGTGAGGACTGTGTGTTGTGTTCATGCTCTGCAGGCTGACGATGTTCAAAAGGTTTAACTTTGGGCGAATGTGATGGGAGTATGTGAAAGGTGAAGCGATGAATACACACAACAGAACACTGGTACATCTGGAGTGTATTTATTTTTATAATAATAATGATAATAATAACGAGTATGCAGTGTAGCATCACTTAGTTGAGAATGTACTGCAGAAAATAATGACAGTTATAAAAATATTTTCTTCACATGTCCACAGAGTCTTGCTGGTAGCTTTTAAAACTTTAACTTTATTGCCCGTTCCTCTTCCAAAAATCCAAACATATACAACACAGGCAAAAGAACCGACCTCTGAGGAAATGAATGAGGATATGCTTTTTCTCTGCAAAGTCGACAGGAGAAGCTTTGACCAGCAGAGATGATTCAAAATGTAAGATCTGGGCTGAAAAACAAAAAAGTGGTCATACGGTATCAGAGCCTGAGTTTAATTGCCTACGTGCTGCCTGAGTTTTAGAATATGTGACCAATTCCTGCAGAAGTAAAATCTTTAAAGTAATAAGAAAAGTTCTTAGTTTAGCTTCACGTTCCAGAGTTTTATGTGTTTGTTTTTGCTGTTTTTTAGTCTTATTTAATGCTATTCCTCAGAAAAAGAACCTAACAATAATACTTTCTATTGCTTTAACTATCCGATTCATTAATATTACCCTGACCATTCTATCAGAGGGTCTTTTCAAATATTTAATGTAATATAAGGGATTACTAATTATTATTAAAATGTAAAAGTTACTGATTTGGTTTCACTTACTTTACTTTAAAATAGCCCAAATACTTTCAAGGGCTTTTTAAAAGCATTTATTATGACAGAGCAGTAGAGAGTGGATAGGAAAGCAGGGTGGGAGAGCAGGCACACAGTAAATGACTCAGGGTAGATTCAGACCTGGGCCTCTGCAACAGCCTTACCCGGTGAGCTACGCTGACACCCAGGCCAGCATTGTAATAAAATTTCGAATTGTTAGTGCAGATTGCACCAAAGCGGATAAAAACAAAGCTACAGTATATCATCTGCATACAAGAAAAAACAGTTTGCAGGGTTTCCTAACCAAAGTCTAGACCACCGCCTCAGTGACATCCATGCCCATGTGGAAATGGATCACAAATAATATCTTCAGCCACACTTCTGCTGAATAAATACAAATAAATAAATGGAATTGAATGCAGGAATTGTGCCAGGTAGAGTGTGGATTACTGTGGATCAAAGCTTTTTTCATTTGCGCATCATTTTTGAGAATCTGGACCTGAACCAAAATAATCAAGTCTGAAGGAGCGGAGGTGAGAAAAACTGGAAAGTTGAGTCCTTTATTGTGTATGTGAGTCACATACAGTGTACAGGCTGAGCTTCTGTTGCGTGAGCTGTGAATAAGTGAATCATTGTTTCTGCCCAAGCATATTCATAGTTACAGTTAAATTATGAAAGTTATAAATTAAACCTTAAGCTTTCAATTGAGAATTAAAACAAAGTTACTGCCTTAAGGATTGATAAGTTACAGGTATGTTTATTTTATTTTTATGGACAACGCTTCTGTTTTCAGTGGCTCAGAGCCTCAAACCTGTTACATGGAGAGATTCTTTTGTTCATTTGTCTGAAGTTCATTTCAAGAGTGGCCTTTTCATTCTGAAACATAGCGTAAAGCAGTCAAAGGAGATAACAGAAAACAAATCAGTCAGGGAGTGGCCAAATTAATGTGCTGGCACATTCTGAGAAAAGCAATTCACTTGTGTGGCTGCCAACGTAAAAATCCCCTGTCAAACAAGGAAAAGGGAAATATAGAGGCTTCACATAAGGTGCCAAAAAAAAAAAAAATCATAAACTTCAAGAACAGAAATGTAGTAAGATGTGGTCTAATAGTTTTCCCTTATATGGCTGCTGACTGGTTCTATACTCTCTCTCACACACATGTCAGTGAATGATGAATGATAGTCCTATACAGACTAAGTCATGTGTCCATGTTTACTGAAGTATTGCTGTATCATTAGGTGAAACTGCTGAAAGGATCTGACATGTATGTCAAAACTTGGGATTACAGTAAGAGTTTTTTATTCGTTTATTTTTATGACAAGTATAAGTGTAAATTTTTCTCTTTCATTTGTCAAGTGTATGCTGAAGTATAACATAATCATATATATATATATTTGTATAAATTGATCTCTTTTTGATTAAATGAGGCGTCTTTCTGTAAAAAGATTGTAGAATCATCAATATAAACACTGTTCAATATACGTGAAAAACAAATACATAAACCTACTGGTGTTCTTCAGTGGCAAACAACCATTTCGAGTTAATGTGGTAATAATGTAGCGGAGGAAAACTAACACCCAGAGGAGCTGAAATAATAATCTGATCATGAGCTGCAGTAGAAAAACACATAGAAAGAAGAAAAAAGTCACCAGAGGGAGAAAAAGAAATCAACAAAACACTGAAGACAAATTACATATATCCGGGGAAATCATTCATCCCATGAATCCTCTGATAACTTTAACAGTGGCTGGGATGGAAATAAGTCTCTATTTTCTTTGAGGTTTATCATTTTTATCTGCTGAAAAAAAAAACTTGCATCTTCATTAGGAAACTTGTTTGCCTAGGAACTTTTTAAAGACAGTGAATCAGAATTCATAACAATAATAAACTATTTTTATAAGGTTGTCACTGCCAGATAAGTCAGGTCCACTTCCATTTGATCAAAACAGTTCCCTACACAGCCCTGTAGATACACATATTCTGATCCATTCACAGAACCTGTCATTTGTCATGTACATTCAAAGCATGGCTTTATAACTTTTTTAAGTCAACATGATTTTTTGAAACCACGTGATCAAAGTGGCAGTAGGATGAGTTCCAGCTGCTGTACAGAAGCCAATTTGTGCAACAAAAAAAAAAAGTGAAAGTTGTGAAAGTTTTATTTTAAGTTTTTAAAATAAAATAAAAATGACATTTTAAATAAAATCATTATGTAAAAACCAAATGTATAATTTAAACTCAAAATGAAGAAATTCAGCCAGATTTTAAAAATAAGTAAGAAAGGAGAAAAAAAAGTACCTAATAAGACAAATTATGAGCGATGATAAATTTAAACCAAAACTGCTATCTAAAATAGAGAGAAAGAGAGATAACAGCCAGTCAATAATTTATTTATTTGTTTTTAAATCATGCTCATTTGTAATCCATCATTTTTCTTTTCTTTAGCAGAATTAGGAGATGGTAACTAAATGAAAATGTCAAAATAAAGACAAAATTAACAAATTATAAATGATAAATTATTTCAGCGTTTTATCATGCTGACTTTGATACCATTTTTCTTGGCAGAAATGGGCTTCCATACCATATGTGACTGGAGGTGATGGATCAGGAAGTATCGGTGTGCTGATGTGTTGTACATATGTGGACTCTGATAAATAAATATGAATCTTTTGTGCTTTTTTAATAGATCCTTCGAAATATATCATGAGCATGACCTCTTAAACCATGATGTCAGTTTCTTCTTAGCCAACAATGCTTTGTAGTTTAAAATTTTCTTTAATGCTTTATAGGTTTAATAGAAATCTTGAAACCCCAACAAAAATTCAGTTAAAACCCGCACACCTGTTAAAAGCAACAAAATAAAAACAGATGGTCACGAGCTGAGAGGTGGAAACACCCTCCCTCCCCTAACACCACTATCATAAGAACAATATAGGATTTCATTTTACACACTTTTCTTGTTTTATTCCTTGAAAATCTTTAGCTAATTTTGTAGTTTAAGGTAACTGATGGTCTCAGGTAGCATTAAAGTCTTCGGCTCCTACCAGAAACTCTTATTTTGGAATACTAAAATGGTTCTGAAACGTCAATGCTTGAATCCCATTGAAATAGGGTTGAACACTGTCCAACACAAGTATCATATCGTTAGATGATGGTTTCATGTTGGTCATTTATTACGTTGTTAAATAAATCAGATGTCCTGTCCTGTATCCACAGTCAGTTTCCTTGTCCATGGCTTCTTTATTGGTGCCTTTTTAAAATGCCATTCAACATGGCTTAGGTTTTCACAAAATCCAACATTTTCATCTCCAAGAAAAGAAAAAGAAAGAAAGTGTTTCTCTGCATAATCAAACCGGAGGATGTTTTATGTTCACTCCAGTCATTAAGACAGAAAGATGTTCGACCCTTCGTTTCTGGGGGTCCGTGGCCCAGCGAGCTTTCCCTCTGTGAATCTGAAGGCACTTGTTGGCAGATGCTGACCTCTCCTCCTTGGTCCGCCACAGACAGACAGATGTCAAAGTAGGCTCTGAAAGTACTTGTTTTGATTTTTTAAATGCCATTTGCTTGGTCCACCCGCCCTCCAAAAAAAATAAAAATATAAGCGAGAGATAACCATTTGTCGGTCCGTCTCACTGTACAGTACTGCTGATGTGCTAAGGAGGAGAATTGATTGATGGGCACATGGATAATGAGAGGGAAAGGTGGGATAGGGAGGAAGGTTGACATTCAGGCTGTGCATTTCCTCTCTTCTAACACAGAGCTTGCCTGAAAATTTAAAGAGCTTCACTGTAGAAAACTGGATCTCAGACTGGAAACAGAGACATACGCTGCATTTGGGTGATGGGACAGCCTGACTGTGATGGGAAACTGGCAGACTCTGTATGTCCACATGAGAACTCCAGGGCAGGAGGCCTTCAGGGGCAGTACTAAGCTGTAGGTTACCTGTGTTTTAAAAAGCTCTCAGGGCTTGTGTAAAAACAGAATCACAGCCTGTGATGTTGGCAGTAAAGACTGAATAATGTAAGTGTTCTGTCACACATGAAGTGGCTGACTGCACATCAGTTATTTCATTTTGTAATGACTCTGCTAATTTTAAAGAAAACTCGGTGTCCTGCGGTGTGTTTAGATGTGTGCTTCGTTTGTTATTTCTTTTTAGCTACCCCACCATTTATTCAAGATGTTCTTCCTTTTCTCAGATTGCCACCGTCAATAATGTGCTTTTAACGACTTGCCCAGACGAGCCACTGCGCCATCTTATGGTACAAATTGATGTTTGCAGCTCGGCCCTAATTGAACTTGATTTGGTATCTGTTTAACACAGAGCATGTTTTAAACATGAACTCATATCGATAGCTTTATAATCTTGGAGAGTTTTACATGGGAATTGTGATTAAGTATCTTTAAGTCAGCAAACTCTTTAAAAGCAGGCATCCACACCATGGATTCTTCACCCTAATCCACATTAAGCCTCAAATATTCAATATTCCTGCATCACACCTAAAACAAAAGAACACATATAATACTGCTGCTGTACAGAAACATTTATGAAATATCTTAGTCATTCAAAGCCACAACTGAATTTATCCCTACTGACTGAATGCCTCTCAGGCCAGAATGATGCATTTGATATTTCTGGAGTCTTGCACAGGGCTGCTGTATGTTACAGATGTTATAGATGGAAGCATAGCAAATCCAAATCACTCAGCCCAGTAATCATACGTCACAGGCTTTTGGTGACTGTAGTCAAGTTAATGCACCAAAGTTTAACAAACAAGGTTTCTTTTCCCAGCTGAAGTGATTCTGATCCTGGACTAACTGAAGACTTTTAGAGTGTGCATCATTTGTTGGTTACTCCATAATGTAGTGGTTAACATCTGACATGTGAAAGATCTCTGATTCAAGACCAGGAGGAAAGACACGCTCCTGGTGGGCTTGTGTCAGGAAGGGCTCAGGTGCCAAGTCAAATATCAGTTTTGGCTGATGATTGTTCTTGGTTGATTGACGTGGATTTGCTGTGATGACGCCACACGAATAACATGCTTCCTTTCTTTTTGGTTACTACTTCTTCTTCTGCACACATGCTTGCTGCAGCTGAATGCCAACATTTTCCAGGAGTGCCTCTCAGATCTTCTGGCTTCACATGTCTGAAAAAAACTACTTGTGTTTGTAATGCTGCATTTGCACTAATAACCAGGGCCTTCTGGCGGGTTGGGAACGTAATTCAAAGTGTGATGTGCCTATAAAAATGGCATTGTCCTTCATTCATGTAGAATGATACTCGGTGGGTTCAGACAGCACAGGTCATCATATGGGACCATGGCACAATTTACAGAAGTGCCAAAAATCAAGATTCATGAAGCAGAGAAGAGAAGAAAAATCAGACTTAAATTTCAGTATCATTCTGATGCTCTGGTTCTGCTTTTAAATGATCTGATAAAAGACATTAAAGCTAACTCGTTTTTCTCATCAGCAGCCACAGGTACGTCTGCAGAGCATCAAAAAAACCCACATTTAAAGAAAATGCTGCTTTGAAATAAAGCTGTAATTTTAAAAAAGCTACACCTGTATTAAAGCCGACCTGAGGAATGTCTTTGGGGGTTAAAATGCAGAACAGGTAACTGTCACCCCCCTACTGCGTGTGCACAGAAGACACATAAGAAACACCACAGAAAAATAAAATGTAGAGCTCATCTATGTCAAAGAAAACAAAGATAGTCCAGCAGGAAGATAAACAAATGACCCTCGAGTAGCAGATCACATGATTTCTTATATAATTTAATTCTAAATAAAGCTGTCTTATTTACAAAATGTATGCTTTTCATGGAACACGTAGAGAAATATGCTAAGTAATCAGACAATATTGCTGTTGTTTGAAGGTGGATTTTTTTCTTCATTCTCTTCTAATAGAGCTATGTAGGCTAGCAGTTTCCCCCTGCTTCCAGTCTCTAAGCTCAGCTACTGCAAATATGTCTTGGACTGAAGCTGATCGGTCGAAAACAGATTACTGTGAAGTGAGAGAGAAGAAGAGGAGCCCATTAAAATAAAACTGGTGCTTTTAACCTCAATTCTCATGTCACCAAATCATCATATGACCTCTTGCTTTAGCCGTCTTGTCTCTGACTGTATCTTTGGTAGTAGAGGGATGAAGGGGGGTTAAATGTCGGAAATGATGGAACAGGAAATGGTGGGCAAGGAGTCAAAGGTCGCGATGTCCGACAGAGAGGGGGGGTCACCTCTGCTGGCCAATCAGAGCCAGAATCAGAGTGATGCAGTGCTGCCATATATGTGGCGATGAGGGTGGGGCAAGTGACCTTAGATCTGTGTGGAGAAAAGAAAGAGAACGAGTATGAATGAATCATAGGAGTAAAGACAGCGGCGGCGATGTTGAAATAAAAAATGAAAATCAAGTCAGACATTTAAACTGTGAGAACCAAAATGGCAGCTGCAGAATCTGCATGTGAAAGCAAGTTAAGCCAGAAATCTAACAAAAATCAAAATGTGGACTTTTAGATTCCTCTATTTAATACTTCAAAAGTTCACACAATGTTTTTCACATGGTTGTAAGGGGACTACAGTGTCCACATGGCGCACATAATGTATTCATTACAAAACAACAACAACAATACTTTCACAGCAATTTTACAAAGTTGTAGCCTCCATGTTGAAATCCAAGCTGCATTTGGATGATACATATTGTAGATAGCTGTGTCAACACTGCAGTTAAACTGAGCTTAAGTTTAAAAAAGAGGCTATTGTTCATAAGCTTTAAGCATCTTTCATGTTTACAGAATTCAGAAACAGAAAGTATTCAAGAACATCATGAAGGTCTTCCGCCTCAGTATGAATGAACTGAGTAATGCACAGATTTATGCACAGATCACAAATTAAAGATGAACTGAGACTGAGTTTGTGTTTGATGGAGCTGTTAATCAAATAAAAGTGCACACAAGTCTTTGTGAGAGTAATATAATAGAGAAAGTGCTTAGCATTTCATCAAGTTGCTGTAAGCATACTCACTGTTGGGAGGGGGGTCTTTACATTCTCCCTCCTCAATGGTGACATCATCGATGGCAATATCTCCCTCAATACCAGAACCTCGCACACCCTCTATCACCATCTGCAGAGACACAACGTGACAGCAAGCTCAGAGTATGTTTTGTGAGGAAGTAACTGTAGATGTGGTTTCTAGAAAACTAGTTGTTTATAGTACAGTGGATATACACCATATGGTCACAGCCGCCATTCCAGGACGCAGGTTTAGGTAACAACTCTGAGTTTCTTAACCCTGAGATGAGGAAAACTCTGAGTTAGGGTTAGGGTTACAGGCTCTGCTTGCTAACAGGTTTTCTTCAACAAACTCTGAGTTTCTCTCAGATTCTTTCCCTCCTGCATATGAACCAGCTGACTGATACTTTCATTTCCTCATTAATTAAGTTAGCATCAAAGCTCAGAACTTGTCAATATATAAGGACGGAGAAAGCAGTTGTGTCAGCTCAGAGTGAAATCGTCATTAATGCAGAAGTCAGGCAGTCAATCAGTTCTTCTGAAACACTTCCTGTATGTTACTGGAGCAATCTGTGTTTAAATAAAACTCATGTGTGTAAAGCGTTAGACACATAACAACACACTGATCGATGTTCAGTCGTTTGTCGTGTTGAAATCAGTCATACTGTCAGGTTTAGGATGTTGGAGATGATTTGAATGTTTGAGTCTGAAATGATTTTCATGTATTTAAAGTGACTTTTTAAATGCAGCTGCAGACAGTCTGACTGTGCTCTGAACATTTCAGGTTGACGTATTTTCATGGATTCAGTCATTAAACATTTTAAAAGTACAGAACTTCACCTTACTTTCTGCTCACAATCACCTAAATCTGTCTCAGTGGATCTACCCAGATAGATGCACTGCACACTGGCTCTGCCTGTATAATAGGCTCCACAAAGGATAGGTAAAGCACATCTGGGCAGGAGTTTACTTCCATGGTGGTACACATCCAGAGCGGATAAGGATCAAGAATTCAGACTGGATCACGCCTGGATCTAGTTATTTCCCAGCTCAGCCCATCTGGCTTATTTTGCCTTAACTGCAATTGTAAAAAATTGCTTCTTTATATTTCTTTACAATTTCTTATTTAAAATGGTTCATAGTCCCAACACTATAATAAAACATCTAGCTGACCAACATACAGACAGCTCTATAAAAGCTCTGACATTTCTTATATCATGTTTGCCTTTACTGATAAAACTTTACATTCATTAAAGATTTAAAAAACTGCAACTGTTAAACACGAAACAGTCCCTAGTACTGAACTCTTACTACTAATACTAACTTCGCAAAACATCTCTGCCACAGCTATAAAAGAGCCATCAGTGCAGGCTGATATTAGATCATCAATATGAAATATTAGATCAGATTATAAACTGTTACACTGGGGAACATTTAAGCAGTTTTTTGCTGTAAAACTGTAAGCTAAAAATGTGAGGTTATTACAGTCCATCAGTGCATAAATGTTCACTGAACAAATATTGAAAGGAAAAGAAAAAAAATATATATATATATAAATTCCCCTCTCTCCCCTGTGGGCGGTCTCTACCAGAGGCCTGGGAGCTTGAGGGTCCTGCGCAGTATCTTAGCTGTTTCTAGGACTGCGCTCTTCTGGACAGAGATCTCCGATGTTGTTCCTGGGATGTGCTGGAGCCACTCGCCTAGTTTGGAAATCACTGTGCCTAGTGCTCCGATTACCACTGGGACCACTGTTACCTTCACCCTCCACATCTTCTTGAGCTCTTCTCTGAGCCCTTGGTACTTCTCCAGCTTCTCGTGTTGCTGTCATTCAGTATCACTACATCGATCACTACGGCCGTCTTCCTCTGCTTGTCTACCACCACTATATCCGGTTGGTTAGCCATCACCATTTTGTCCGTCTGTATCTGGAAGTCCCACAGGATCTTATCCCGGTCATTCTCCACCACCCTAGGGTTAGGGTAACCCATTTTGACCTCGGGACTTCCAGGCCATACTCGGCACAGATGTTTCTGTATACTACGCCGGCCACTTGGTTATGGCGATCCATGTACGCCCTGCCTGCTAGCATCTTGCACCCTGCTGTTAAATGAAACTTTTATACTGTCCATTCTACCTGGATATAAAGGCTTTCCTGTTTTTTACCCATTGCCATGATGAATCGTGGTAGGAACTTTTTTTCTCTACTCACATACATACTTCACTCAGGTGAAGTATGGGTGTTGACTGATGTACCTCTGATCAGTTTTTGTCTTCTTATACTCAGAGTGTGCTGAACGTGCTTCCTGGTACAGGCAGTGCTGATGTTTGGAACAGAATAGGAGCGGTCTCTAAAGAAAGTCGGTCTGCTCTGCAGTAAGCTGCTTGTTGTCATGTCGGGGTGGGTTGCAGTAAATTGTGGAGTCTGTACCTGAAAGGCTGTAGTTGGGTGGATGTTGACCTTGGCTTGACGCCAGCGGTCTCCTTGGTTACCGGTGAGACTCCAGGCCAAGGTATCTGTGACCGCTTGACCTTTCTGACGCAGGAAAATGTTCAGAGCTCCTACAAGACATGAAGCAGCACTGTTCAAGGTTATTTTTATTTATCACATGCTGTATCTGTGACATGTGGCTTTGTGCTTCACTCTCACCTATATGTTTCCCATACATGTGATAATAAAAAGCAAAGCAGTAGGTGGGGTTGTTGCTAACAGAGGAGCTTTTGGAGTTCATGTTGAATGTTGGGGACAACAGTCTGGCTGTGTCTCCCTCCAGCCTTGGCCTTGATGTCTCTATGTACATGTAGAAACCTGACAGATCACAAAAACACAAGTCGGGGTCAGAGGTCAGGTAAAGGGTTTAGAAACTAACGAACGATTAAAACAGCCAGTAACATGACACCTGCCTTTTTTTATCAAGGTGGTCATACAACATGTTAGTCAGAGCAAGAACAGAGCCAAAATCTTTGTGAATCAGTCACCATCATATGTAAAAACATTCCCCAGGCGACAGCTGTTGCTGATGAAAGGAAGCTGGAGCATGTGATTGGCTGAAGAGTGATACGAATGCGAGAATTATCCAGGAAAATGAAAATAAATACATTCAAAAACTTTTAAAATAAACCTTTCGCATGGTCAACATAACATTAAAAGCATCAAGATATAATTTTTGAAAATTACACTAAAATTATAAACACATATAATAAAAAATGTTAAATTATGGCATTGCAATACTGACATGAATTTTAATACACCTGTACATAAATGTGCATATGCTTGTATCTATACATGTGCATTTGTTAAATGTGAGCGTAAAAAGATTTCAAATATACAGGTACTGCACTGCAGTGGTTTGTATCATATCTATCTAATAGACTCCAATTTGTGCATGTAAATGGAGAGTCCTCTTCACACACTAAGGTCAATTATGGTGTTCCACAGGGTTCAGTGCTAGGACCAATTCTGTTTACATTATACATGCTTCCCCTAGGCAGTATCATTAGAAGACATAGTATACAGAGTATGCAGATGACACCCAGCTCTATCTGTCCATGAAGCCAGATAACACACACCAGTTAGTTAAACTGCAGGAATGTCTTAAAGACATAAAGACCTGGATGGCCGCTAACTTTCTGCTTCTTAATTCAGATAAAACTGAGGTTATTTTACTCGGTCCTGAAAGTCTTAGAAATATGGTATCTAACCAGATTCTTACTCTGGATGGCATTACCTTGGCCTCCAGTAACACTGTGAGGAACCTTGGAGTCATTTTTGACCAAGACATGTCCTTCAACGCACAT
>VVHJ01060577.1:0-16103 GCA_015107715.1 Tylochromis polylepis | reverse complement strand
AGGGAAAAGTATGTTAAGGCTGGAAACACTGAACTATCGATTTGCCTTATTTTTGAATGCTTCCTGCAAAATAATTGACGGAAAAATTAAGAAATAGATGCTCTGCGTGTAGTAATAATGTGAATTATAATGTGAACAGATCTGAAGGCTACATCCACTTCTTTTATACATGATACTGTTAAGAAAGAAGAAAATGTATGCACATATGCCATATCTTTGTCAGGTTAGCCAACATACTAGTGGTAAATTGTGACGGCTAATCTTACATAGTAAAGTTAGCATATTACTGTTTACCTTGTTAAAATATTTGAAGTAGCTCATTACAGATGCAATTACAAATTTTCCTTTTAAATCCTTTTGTCTGCAGTTTATATAATTCTTATTTTGCTACATTTTGCATGGTGCAGCCTTACTGTTCAAATCCACTGGGGCCATTCTGAGTGGCACTTGCAGGTTAACCCCATGCATTTGTGGGTTTTCTCTGGGTACTCAGACTTCCTATCACAGTCCAAAGACAAGCAGGTAAACTTCACTGGTGATTCTAAATTGGCTATAGGTGTGACTGTCAATGGCCATCTGTCTCTCTGTGCTATCCCTGCAATAGACTGGTGACCTGTCCAGGTTGCATCCCGACTCTTGCCTTATGACTAAAAGAGGCTACTGTAACCCTCAACTGGATAAGTAAAAGAAGATGGATGGATGGATGGATGGATACATGGATGGCTGGCTTTTCTGACTGGATGTACAGCATGTCATCTTAAGATGTATCAGTCTTAAGATGACATGCCTGTGGTGTGTGCCTTAAAGGTTAAAAAACAATTACCCGCTCCAGAAAGATGATACTCAATCTTAATATTGTAAAGCGTGTTAGATAAGTTAGCATGCAAAGGAAAATCGGCAGTGACTGACCACGACTGCTGATTGTCCTCAGAGCCTTACGAAGGCTTAAGAAAAAAAAAAGGAAGACAGATGCTCACCTCAAAACAAAGCTTCTAACACAACAGCATAGTAGGAGTATGTTTATTAGCCACAAAGCTATGTGTGAGACAAGCTAAACACACAAAACTGCATTTAATTTTCTGCTTCCATCCTAGCTGTGTATACTGAGATCACGTGTCTATTAAATTAATTTTCAATTAAATAATTATGGCATAACCTTGGCATTTATTTGGGCAGTCTGGTTAATCTGTTGTGCTTGAGGTGTTTGAATAGGGTGATTAATGAATAAGCCATGCTATGTTTAAACACAAGCTGCACAGCAGGTGTAGAGCTGGGTAATACTCACTGCACTGATAAAGGGGAGGTTTAGGATGGAGCCAAGGACTGGTATTCTCCTGATAAAGCCTACAACAACTGGAAAGAAGCCCCTGGATATGATTAAAGTGAGGAGAGTAAGAGAGAGGGGAGAAGCCAAAGTCAATTAATGAAAAAAACCCAGCATCTAAAATGTAATGTGTTTTTTGGTTCTTTGACCTGATTATTATTAGACTAGACCAGATTATAACAGACTAAAAAAAATCTACTATCTTTGAACCATCTTTTATGCGTAAATGTTTTTATAATGAAGATGAAAAGAATCATCCCACATGTTGACACCAGAACTATTAACACCAAGTTGTTGCTAGCTTTCAAGGCTTCTCAGAACTGGGCTTGGTCTTCCTCTTTAAGCATTATCTACAGCTCCTGGTTCAATTTAAATTATCCTGTGATAATTTTGCAATTGACAGTGTGCCTTGCCAAGTGTATTTTGAAAACATCTTTTCGTATTTTGAAAACATTTTCTAAACAACACTGACTAAAATGATATCTACCACACATTACCACTATCCTAAAAACTCCTGAACTGAAAAGCTTCAGTTGATCCAAAATGCTATAGCGAAAATACTGACAGGGACTAGAAAGAGAAAGCAAATTTCTCCTATATTGACTTCTTATCATTGGTTCCCTGATAAATCCAGAATCGAATTTAAAATCCTTCGCACCACATACAAGGTCTTGAATAATCAGGCCTTATCTTATCTTAAAGCTCTCATATTACCATATCACCCCAACGGAGCACTTCGCTCTCAGACTGCTGGCCTACTTGTGACTAGGATATTTAGTTCAATTCAATTTTATGTATATAGTGCCAAATCACAACAACAGTTTCCTCAGGGCGCTTTATATCATAAGGTAAAGACAATAATACAGATAAACCCCAACAATCAGGTGACCCCCTAGGAGCAAGCGACAGTGGAAAAGAAAAACTCCCTTTTAACAGGAAGAAACCTCCAGCAGAACCAGGCTCAGGGAGGGCCAACCATCTGCCGTGACCGGTTGGGGTGAGAGGAGGATGACAGAACAAAAGACATGCTGTGGAAGAGAGCCAGAGATTAATAATAACTAATGAGTCAATGCAGAGAGGAGTATAAGCACATAGTTAGTGAAAAATGTGAGTGAAGAAGAAACAGTCAGTACATTATGGAAAGCCTCCAGCAGCCTAGACCTATTGCAGCGTAACTAAGGGAGGATTCAGGGTCATCTGATCAAATCCTATCTATATGCTTTAGCAAAAAGGAAAGTTTTAAGCCTAATCTTAAAAGTAGAGAGGGTGCCTGTCTCCCGAATTCAAACTGGAAGCTGATTCCACCTGAAACCAGAACGCTCTGCCTCCTATTCTATTTTTAAATACTCTAGGAACCACAAGTAAGCCCACAGTCATAGAGTGAAGTGCTCTAATGTGGTTATATGGTACTGTAAGGTCATTAAGATAATATAACATAAGATAAGATTTAAAAGTGGAAGGGAAAAGGATGGAAGGCAGAGCAACACTTCTGAGTAAACAGCTCTCAGTTTGGATTTGGGAGACAGACACCCTCTTTAATTTTAAGATCAGGCTTAAAACCTTCCTTTTTACCCCTCAGCCATAAAAGGCTGATGTGGTATTGTTGTCACCCTGCTGGGCAGGCAGTGTGGCTACCCAAGCTTGTGAATGTAAGAACTCGAGAACGAGGCAATGTAGGATTTTAAAAGTCTACCAAATCTACTAAAAATCTACTAAAAATCTCAAATAAATTCAAGTCCCTATGACTTTGACCTCAAGGTCAAGGTCTTATGAAATCTTGTGAACACAATAAATCAAAAAAGATGTCACCTGGGATTTTCAAAATGATACCATACTTGCATCTACTAGAAGGCAATAGCGGTTGCCAGTTTTTTTTGACAAAGCATAATGTTAGGGCTAGATCAGGTGACCCTGAATCCTCCCTTACTCTGCAATAGGTGCTGCTTGGAGCTTCCCATGATGCACTGAGTGTTTCTTCTTTACTTACCTTTTTCAATCACTATGTGCTTTTACAACACTCTGTATTTACTAATTAGTTATTATTAATCTCTGGCTTCCTTCCACAGTCTGTTTTTTAAAAATCCTGTGTTCCTACCATTAGTCCCAAATGGTCACACCACCCCTCCATGTGCCTCTGCCAGAGGTTTGTTCTTCTTAAAAGGAGTGTGCTTGCTCACTGTTGTCTGACTGTTTCATCGTTTCTATGTATTATTGTAGGGTCTTTACCTTACAATATACAGTGCAAATTCAAATTCAAATTGAATTGAATAAATGCTTTAAAAAGTAGTTGTAGCTTTTGAGTTAATAAGTGTGAGGAACTCTTTCACACAGACAAGTAATTTTGCTACAATAATAGCGCCATTGAAAGAATGCAAGTTTGAAAGAGTTGCTCACAGTTTTCAAACTCAGAAGCTACACCCACTTATTTTTATAGAGTCAGACTATATGAATTCAAATATGTGCTAGGTATTATTTTATTATAATAATATAATATTATTTTTATTTGCGATAGATATGCTATATCTATCTCATATGCAGGGGTGAGACCATTTAAAGTGGACATGAAACACTTGACGTATAAAGGGTAATTTACACCACAAAGCCCTGCTGTCAAAAACCGACAGATTTTACAGTCTGTGAAATTGAATTTAAGAAACAACTGCTTAAAGTTTTAAAAACATGTTTAGCTCCATCTTGTATCAGTACAGAACGCTAAGTCATCGGGCTGGTTGCATTAGTTTATGTTAGCTAACTAAAAACAGAACTAGCAGCTCAGTGGAATATAAGGAGGCTAAAACTAAAAATTAATTTAGCGGGGTCACTTTTGTACTGCCACTGGCTGTAACAATGAGTTTTATGTTAACAAATCAAGGATAAAATTGTCCTGTGCAGGTCACGTACTAACCAGAAGGTTGCTGGTTTGATCCCAGTCTGTTCCAGTCTGTGTGCCAAATATCCTTGGGCAAGATACTAACCCCATGTTGCTCTCCAATGCATCCACTGGATTATGAATGTGTGTGAATGTTAGATAGAAAGCACTTAGAAACAGCATAGAAAAAAAAGTGCTTGTGCAAATGGGTGTGAATGAGGCAAGATGTGTAAAGCGCTTTGAGTGCTCTGACTGAGTAGAAAAGCGCGAGATGAGAACCAGTCCATTAACCATTTACCATTACTTTCACTCTCTGTGTCTTAAGCAGTCAGTGGTTCTTCATTGTTTGGCTAGCTGCACTGAAAAAGGGAAAATCCACCAGTTAGCCGTAATGTTTCAGTTTGTAAAGCACTTGTTTGAAACACCAGACCAACAAGCTGGAGTATGACAGATTTTCCTCAACAGGCCGTGTGCACATAAGCCACACAATCAACTGGCAAAGCAGATGTTCACAAAATACGATCAACGCTATGCAATTAAATATTCTCTTTTCCCAAGCACAACCAAATAGTTTACAACATCACAGGTTACCAGATGCGCATCACACCAGAAACATAACTATGTTTCTTACATCTTTCTTACATCCACTGATCAGAAGGTTGGTGGTTCGATCCCTGGGTGCTCCAGTCTGCATGCCAAATATCCTTGGGCAAGATACTAACCCCAAGTTGCTCTCCGATGCATCCATTGGATTATGAATGTGTGTGTTAGATAGAAAGCAGTTAAGCACAGAAAAAAGTGCTTGTGTGAATGGGGTACTTTGAGTGCTCCGGGAGAGTAGAAAAGCACTGTATAAGAATCAGTCCATTTACCATGTCCACAGGAAAAAAAAATGTTGAAAAATCTCCTCGTTACACTCTCCTTCACTTACATTTGGGCTTTGTCAGTGAGATGATGTGAGGAGAAAAAAAAAAGTCTCCAAAAAGTGTGGAATCTCTGAGTCTTCAGCCCCCTCCCCTCTCCCCTCCATTGCACACATTGACCTATTTCCCCTGGGGATATGCTGATGGGATTCCCAATTGTGCTTCAGTAAGAAACATAATTATGTTTGTGGTGTGATGCGCATGTAGTAACCTATTATTATTTTAAACTTTTTGAATATGCTTGGGAAAAGAGAGACTATTTTATTGCATAAAGTACTGTTGATCGCATCAGCTGATTGTGTGGCTCAGTGCACCTGGTCTGTCATGGAAAATCTGGAGTGTCAGACTCCAGCTTGTTGATCTGGTGACTCAAACAGACTCTCCTCCACACGGTCCTCATTTATAAAATGCTTTACAAACCCGAACATTACAACTAACAGGTGGATTTTCCCATGTCAGTGCAGACAGCAAAACAACAAAGAACCTTACTCTTTGAAAGATAGAAGGTGAGAGTGAAAGTGGACATTATATCCTGGATTTCGTTGTATTTCCTCAAGTATATTTCCTTGATCAAGTATATCAATCCAGTATATTTCCTTGATTCTGGGTCTTTGAACCAGCATTTTGAGTTTATTTTATCTTTGTGATCCATTGTAGTATGAATGATGTTTTAAGTTCAAGTTTATACGGGTTTAGTCTTGAGTTTAATTCATTTATGTTTCACTTTACTTGTATGTCCAGGTTTTGGTTTCTTGTCTGTGTCTCCCACTCCCTCGCTCTCCATGTCTTAGTCATGTCTTATTATTTATCCTTTATCTGTTTCCGTATTCCCCTCTTTGTGTTTCACTCTTATCTCTGCAGTCTGGCATGTGTTGTCGTACTCCTCTCCTTGTGTCAAGTTCATACATCTTAGTCATGGTCTCAGTGTTGTACTTCCTGTTTTATTTTGACAGTGCTGTGTTCAGTTTTGCTTCCCCTGTCTTGTCACCTCTAATTTGTTCCTGCTGTGTTCCCCATGTGTTTCCACTTACCTTGTCATTCTTCATGTGTGTATATGTTTCGTCAGTTTCCTCTTGTCGGTGCGTCTGTTAAGCCTCCCTTGTGTCTCCTTGTTCTCTCGATATTTCCAAGGTGTCTCCAGGTATTCCCAGTGTTCCAGGTTTTTAGTTTGTTAGGTATTTAGCTTTCACAGTCTAGTTTTTTCATGATCAGATCCTTGATTATTTTGGTTTACCTATTTTGTTCATGCTTTGTTCTCAGCCATAATAAATGGCTCACCTTTTCTTGAAATCTAGTTTGCCTCTTGTGGTCTGCATTTAGGACCTCATAAAAAACATAACACAGGATCTGAAGCCATAGATCATAGACCGCAATCAATCACCCAACCAACCAACCAACCCAGTGATGTAATGTTCTGTGCTGACTCAAGATGGTGCTAAACTTATTTTAAAAACTTTAACTTTAAGCAGTTACTTCTTAAATCCAGCTTTACAGACAGTGTGAAATCTGTCAGTTTTTTTAAAGCATGGTAGTCCATGTAGTGTTTCATGTCCACTTTAAGTCTTTAAACACACTGCAACTTTGATGAAAACAGTGCTTTCTAAAGTGTTATATTTAATATAGGACTTTTCAGGATTCAGCCCAAGTTTCAGTCAGATGTCTCAAATTGTCCTGCTTCCAACATACCCTCAAACATCATGTCTTTCATGTAAAGAATAAGTTTCCTGTATCTAGGTTTCAGTGTTTCATGGGATCTTTGAACACAAGTGAACTGTCAGTCTACTGAATCTGTTGTGTGCCTTTTTGTATTCATCTTACCTGAACAAGAGAAAAAAACCATAGATCTCGAGCACAACTCCAATAATGGGCCAGCCAATCAACACCACAAACACTCCTCCCAGGAAGAAACTGGTGGCCTTCATCTTGTGCTTCTGAAAAAAGAAGCGGAAGGTCCTCTCAAGCCCAATGACAAAGGAGAGTCCAGCAACAAAGAGAATCTGCAGTGATAAAAAAAGAGAGTGGAAAAATATTAGAGAAAGGTTAGAAACTGCAACCACACGCAATCAAGTATCCAGTTTTGTCACCAGCATCATAGAAATACCATCCAATCAGACTGAAAGCAAGCAATTATTTGCACTAGTATGAATGAAAGAAAAAAAACACTGAGTTTCATTTTATTGGTTTCAAATGATATTTGTGTAGCCAGTAGAGTTGCCACAAACCAAATGCAGCTGATTAGTCACTAATCAACCTGCTTATTCAAATCAATCCATTCTCTTCCACTTATCCTTGTCAGAGTGACAGGGGGGTGCAGCCTATTCCAACTATCATAGGGCATGAGGCAGGGCACACCCTAACCCTTGCCAGTCTGTCACAGGGCTAACATAGAGGCAGACAACCATTCACACTCACATTCACACCTATGGGAATCACCAATTAACCTAACCCCATTAACAGCACGTCTTTGGACTGTGGGAGGAAGCTGGACTACCCAGAGAGAACCCACGCAAACATAGGGAAAGCATGAAAGCTCTACACAAAAAGGCCTTGGTGGATTCAAACCGAGGATCTTCTTGCTGTGAGGTGACAGTGCCAACCACTGTCCCACAGTACTCAATTATAATTATTCACATATACACTACCGGTAAAAAGTTTTAGAACACCCCAATATTTCCAGTTTTTTATTTTAAAAAGTTAGGCAGTTTAATGTTTCATTGCACTCTGAAATGAAAGCATAGTACAAATAAGCAATTGGAGTTAAAAAAGAAATCATGGAATCAAATTATAGACCAAAATGCATTCTAAACTTTCGACTCATCAAATTAGCCACCTTTGGCAGATATAACAGCTGAACAAACCCGTGGCATTCTTTCTGACTATGCTGGCCACTCATTGTTTTCAAGCTTACCATCTTGTTCTTTTTTCCTGACGTAGTTCTGGCATAGCTTGGACTTATGTTTTGGGTCATTATCTTGCTTTAGGATGAACCCCAGACCAACTAAGCGCATACCAGAGGGTACTGCATGGCGCTGCAGAATGCTGTGGTAGCTATTTTGTTCACTCTGTACAAGTCACCAATCCTGGATCCAGCAAAACAGCTCCAGACCATCACACTTCCTCCTCCATATTTGACAGTTGATGCCACACACTGTGGAACCACCCTTTCGCCTACTCGATGGCATAAAAAGATCCTGCGTGATGAACCAAAGATTTCAAATTTTGATTCATCAGTACATAATACCTTCTTCCAGTCTTCAGTAGTCCCATGGCAGTGTTTCATTGCCCAGGCAAGCCTCTTTGTCTTATTCTGACGTCTTAGCAACGGCTTTCTTGCTGGAACTCATCCTGTCAAACCTGTAGCTCAAAGTTGTCTCTTCACAATTTAAACTGAGACTTGCTTACTACGACCACTATTAGGCTGTGCTTGAAGCTATTGTCCTGTGAGCCGCCTATCACACAAGCTATTGTCCTGTGAGCAGCCTATCACACAAGCTGTTAACTCTCAGAAACTTGTCCTCTGATTCAGGTGTAGCCAGACCTCTTCCTGTGAGAGTTTGCCCCACTTTCTGAATGCCTTTTGATGGTGAAGGAAACTGTCCTCACTGACACCTTGACTTTCTTTGCAATTTCTCTGTAGGAAAGACCTACATTTTTAAGTGTTATGTGTCTCTCTTCCATTGTTAATTGCCCGTTTCTCACCATTCTTGTAACAACATACTACTTTCTGCAGTACAATACTATTCAACTGATGCTCACAAGGGTATGGTACCACAGTGTGTTCCAACATGCTTTTATGCAGACAGAGGGGGTTGCAAGTAATCCAGAAAAGTTGGAACACCTGTAGGAATTAGTAGCACCAGCTTTCAAGGCTTGATCAACCTCCATTGCTGCAGAACAGCTTGAAATTGTTAACCCATTTTGTGTTCCCTGAAAAAGGCCTTTTTGTATAATTTTGAAATGTACATTACTTTTTTAGTTTTTGGTAACCTTACCTATTTTTAACCTGGGAGATCACTTACCTTTGTACTCAAGGTATTCATTGGACTTGAACAACTTGAACTGCAATAAATGACTGGAAAAATTGGGGTGTTCTAAAACTTTTGACCGGCAGTGTACATATATTTTCTGTGCTTAGAAAGAATATTAGAAGGAACATTTTTAACACTGTGCAACATTACAGAAAAATCTGAAATGCAATCCTTTTTACAAGCAGCCATATTGCTAATGACACAAATGATGAATGTCATGATTTTGAATATGTTAGTCCATCTATCCAGTGTTAGAGTAAAAGGCTTCAAACAATACTCCAGGCATGATGTATAAAAAAATGCCAAACAGGTCCTGATGATTCTGAATTTGTTTCACGATAGCATGAAGAAAAGCAATGAACCAGGATCTTAAAAGATGGTTCACTGATCTGCAGCCCATGTGGCAGGACCTTCTGTCACAAAGACTGCTCAACTGGACAGTGTATCATTACACTGCCTAACTACCATTCAGATCTATGGGAAATATGTCATTAAATAGATTTAGAAAGTATGAATTGCAGTCTGGCACATAACTGAATTAGTTTTGGAAGCAAAGGAAAAGAGCAGCTCTTCCAATAATAGTCCATCATTTGTTCCATGAAGACAGATATTGATATTAGGGTTACAATGGATAATCCTAGCACTATAATGATGTAAGTAAATACAGGCAGTCAGTGTTGCAAAGAGTGAGACACAGAGATGTGAATACATTTTCAACAGCTAAAAAACCAAGAGCCAAAAACCAAGAGATCAGAGAGCTTAAACCTTTGACGCCTAAAGTGAGAGGATTGGTTGTTTCGCTTATGTTTGGCGGTAATGGTCATTGCAAATCAAAGCAATCCTATGACATGAAACACTATAATGGGAGTGGTCTTTTTCACGGTGACAGTGCCCCATTCATAGGACAATTGGGCTCACTGAATGGTTTAATATGTGCTAAAATCATGTGAATCATAATTGCAGTCACTAGATCATCCCAGCTAAACATCTATGGGAGATTTTGGATTCAATTCAATTCAGTTTTACATAGTGCCATATCACAACAGTTACTTCAGGTCGCTCTATATTTTAAGGTACAGACCCTACAATAATACAGACAAACCCCAACAATCATATGACCCCATATGAGCAAGCACTTTGGTGACAGTGGGAAGGAAAAACTCCCTTAGAATAGGAAGAAACCTCCAGCAGAACCAGGCTCGGGGACGGGCGGCCTTCTGCTGCAAATGGTTGGGGGTGAAAGAAGGAACACATGCTGTGGAAGACAGCCAGAGATTACTAATAACTAATAATTAAATGGACCTGAATGAAAAAGGGTGAATGAAGGAGAAGCACTCAGTGCATCATCGGAAGCCTCAAGGATTCAGGGTCACCTGATCCAGCCTATACGGTTTATCAAAGACGAACGTTTTAAGCCTAAAATCCTACACTGCCTCGTTCTCGAGTTATCACATTCACAAGCTTGGGTGTCCACACTGCCTGCCTGACAGGGTGACAACAATACCACATCAGCCTTTTACAGCTGAGGGGTAAAAAGTAAGGTTTTAAGCCTGATCTTAAAAGTAGAGCTGTCTCCCAAATCCAAACTAGGAGCTGGATCCACAGAAGAGTGGCCTGCAAGTTGAAGGCTGTGCCTCCCATGCTACTTTTAAATATCCAAGGAGCCACAAGTAAGCCTGCAGTCTGAGAGCAAAGTGCTTTATTGGGGTGATATGGTACTACTGTATCTAAGGCAGGGGTCTCAAACTTGCGGCCCGTATATTGACGTGAAGAAATATAATGCAGTTTGGCCCTTGAAGTTTCTTTTTTTTGTCAGGGAGGATTTGTTTGTTGTTGAGTGCAATTTTAAAATAAGTTCTTTAAAAAGCAAACAATTATTTAATATGAAGATAATATGAGCAGAGAGTACAAACATGTTGAGGGACTGGCTGTGTTAGTTCAGTGAGAGAGTTATTTGTAAAGAAAACAATTTTCACTAGCAGTCAAAACTAATGTGTACACTTATGTCTGCATTTTTATTTTGTTAAATATGAACAAAATTATAGCAGAAGTGCTGCCACGTGTCTGGCCAGAAACAGAGTACCAATTTGTTTATTTGGTAGTTCAATGAAAGGCTTCAGTTAGTTAAGAGTGAAAAAAAATTGCATTCACATTTGCAGTTTTGTCTTGTTATACAATATTTGAAATTAAAAAACAAACATAAAACAAAACACTACATTTTGGGAAATATTTGTGGATGTTTTCTTGTTAGTATTTTTTTTTTTTTGCACTACTTGAGCACTAAAATGGCCCTCCAATGAGATGACAGTGCCAGCAGTGGCCCACAGCTCATTTAAGTTTGAGACCCCTGATCTACGGTAACTACCTTTAAGATAAGATGGAGTCTGATCATTCAAGATCTTGAATGTGATGAGAAGGATTTGAAATTTGATTTGGGATTTAACAAACAGTGCTCTTCACCACCATTAGTAAAATAATAATAATAATAATAAGTGAATATGTTTTGGAAGAATGGTATTCCATCACTGCAATAGAATACCACACACTGGAAGAATTATGCCAAGAGACACTGAAGCTGTTCTGTCAGTCTCAGTAGTTTGTATGGGTTTTTATCTTGGCCAGGTCCCACTTGATCTCAGTGGAAATTCCTGGTTAAATAAATGTAACAAAAATAATAATAATTATTGTCGTAAAGACATTTTATGCTAGTTTTCTTTCCTGTGTTACTGAAATAATGCAAATGTGGCACTGCTGAGAAAGTGAAGCTCTTCAAAACTTGATAACCTAAGAATTTTTGTGTTTGTGTGATGCTATTAATGATGCTATTACTATGGTTGTGTTATACCAAACATAGCTGGATCATACTAATAGATTATAATTAATAATAATTGTCACATGTCACAGAGTAATGCATTTGTGTAATCAGAAACTAATGTCACGGAAGTTGCACTTTTAGATTACCTGCTTAACTCCTAACATCATTTGGAACAACAACAGGTTACTCACATTTCCAATAGCCAGAAGTGCTTTGTCAAAGAACAGGATCATCCCGAAGAAGAGGAAAAAAACACCGAAGGCTGTTAATCCCATTCCAATCTCTGAAGGACACACACAAACCATCTGAGTCTGACACTTAAATCTTAAAATGACATGAAGAGATAATATATTGTTACAAGTTTTTCTACGTCGAGAGCAACCCAATTTGTTTATATCTAGTTAAGGACACATTGACAGAAGCTATGCTCTGCAAGTCAGAATTTAATCCTGCATATAGTCATAATTCTAACGGATTTATTTCAAATTAAAGCACACTGAAGTACTCCAATACCACATATACAAACAAGGATGGCAGAAATATCTGGATTAAGAATCACAATAGGGCTTCGACAGAATACTAAAGTTGTCAGAGCGCTTGACAAATGTAGTAGCGCGTAACTCTGAAGATGTGGTCGTTCTAGTGGCTACAGCGGCTATTACTGAGGGGTTAGCTGCTGGGTATTTGTGCCACTGAATGTCATGAGAGACAAATGAAAGGTAACTTTCTTGTACTGACAGTGCTAGTTTGAGCGCTGCAGCTCAAACTACGGTTAACTGAGATGGCAGGAACCTACGGATACACTCAAAAACACAGCTCTTACTTTGGGAGTCCGTTAGAGAAATCATCTTGAAAATTTAGTGGGAGAAACAGAAGCAGAACAAAAAAAGCTCTTCTCAGAATTAACTGGGATGACAGCTACCACTGCAGCAACAGCCACGTCTTCCGGAAACACACCTTCTCTCGTTGACATCTTCCGGAACAGCGTCCATGTCGCATTCATCATGGCAACTCTCGTTCATTAAGATTATAGTTAATAATATAACCTTCACTAGGACACACATGCATACACATATACCACGTAGCTACCCTACTCTGTTATAACACAACCTCTGGACTGCACATAACAGAATAAGTAGCAAAATTGTGGAACACAACAACGCATTTGCTCATCTTGAATGTACCACATGTGGACACTTCTTGTAATGCCTGCGTTTGGTTTGTCAGGCAAACAATGTAGAAATGTGTAATTGCCTATATTGTTAACCCAGACTTTCCAATTACCTATTAAACGCCGACTTTATATATTTAATATGTGTAATACATTAAAATGGGTTATAGTTGATAAAAGATCTAAATCCACCAGCAGGAGAAGGTATTTGGAGACAGCCTAGTGGATTAAGCTCGGGGCAAAAATGTCCCGAATCTACCTTGCAACATCTGCTACGGAGTTTTCTTTTGTTCCGTCTTTCTTTTATAGCAGAGTATAGAGTAGCTGCTCCAACGCGAAGACGTGGTTGTGGATACAGTATTTTAATGGTTAGTCGATTTAACTGTGCACTTTACAAAGTATTGTCGCAGAGGCTAATTTCACCAAGAAGACCAGTTTGAAAGTTACTGAACGACGGTGGGTCCTTTTAGCTAGAGGAGACGCTCTGAGTTACTAAACACCACTCTCCAGGCTCCTGATGATGATTACCGTAACAAACTAGCAGCTAGCTACTGTGTGATCAAACAGGTGCACCGCTTTAGAGTCTAGCATATGTTAAGATTCATTATATGCACTTTATGTGCATACAAAAAATCTGTGACACGGCTTCTTTTAATGTATATAGTAACCATTTGTATAAATCATTCCTGTATAGTCTTCTGGCATTTTGTTTTCACTGTTTTTCTTATGTATGTATGTATTTATTTATCTATTTATTTATTTTTAATATATCTCTAATTCATTTTACGCCCTGACCTTTGTGCTGCTGTAACAAGTGAATTTCCCCAGTGTGGGATTAATATTAGTCTAATTTAGTCTAATATTAAGCCTGGCCAGTCTAAAGAATTTCACCTGGCTGGCTAAGTCTCAGTAATATGGAGTAACACTTGCTATATTTCTGATTCTGAATTTTTCAGTAACTGTCTGCTTTAGAAATTACAATATGAACGTTTCCCTGAATTTTAATATGAGTAATAAATTAGCACAAAAAAAACAGCAAAAAAAAAAACAGAGAAATAAATTAAAATGTCTTCAAGTACTCATTCACAGAAACAAATGGAAACAAAATGGTCTGAACACCACTGATAAAATGCAGTCAGATGTATCTTTACATTCAGATATCTCAATGGCAAATAAAAATGAAGCATATAAATGTAATGTTAAAAATGTTGTTTTCTGTCATACATATGATCATGAACTTGACTGTTTTTTTAAATTCATTTTTTATATGGTTTATGTCTGTGACAGGCTGAAGACTGACTTCTTTCTGAGCACATCAGACTGGGAAATATGAATACTGGTAAGTATTTTTGTTTATACCTTTTAATATTTTTCCAATTAATTGTTTGCTCATCTCATTTTTTGTGCAGCAGTGAACAATGAACAGTACTGATATGTAAACATGTGATAGACTTTTGTATTGGAGACAATGTTGTCAGCGTGGCGACTGAAGAAGATAAGACTGCCACAACTCCAGAGGGAGGTGAAGGAATAAGATCATTAATTGTGGTGGTGTGACCCTCAGGGCACTTGTTACTGTGTAGGTGTGAGACCTGGCTGTCTTTTCTGTTTACTCTAACAACACTAGTCCACTGAGAGAACTTGCTGCACATTTCTGTCACTATGACAGGAGCTGATGGTACATCATGTATCACAGATTTGGTCTTGGCTTCAGAACTGTTATACCCATATAGCCAACACACTAATTAAAGTGCTACTTTGGTTTTCAAGACGTCACTGTCAGTCACACTGTCATAGAGATGTGCCACTATAGCTGTTGTCTGTGCTTCTCCAAAGTGCTTTTTCATCCTTGATATTTGTTTAGCTGTTGTTCTTTGCTTTTCAAGGAGTTTCTCTACTTAGATTCTATGTTGGTTGAATTCACAGGAAATCCTTTATTACCTTTAGTCCTAATTTCTAATTTAGATGGCTCTCTTTTAACAAAGGCTCTCTTCCCATCTTCTTGGGTCAGCTAAAGAGTGAATGAATTAAAGCATTTAAGTAGGACCAGAAAGTGCAACCGCTAGAGGTAAAATCACTACTACTTTATTTGCAGTCAAAATAAGTGCAAAAATCTTTTTCCAGAGTATCGTGTTTTTTGAAATGATCAAAAGTCAAAATAATAATTTTTCAATTGAATTCAATTTTATTTATACAGTGCCAAATCACAACAACTGGGCTCTTTATATTGTAAGGTAGACCCTAAAATAATACATACAGAGAAAAACCCAACAATCATATGACCCCCTATGAGCAAGCACTTTGGTGACAGTGGACAGGAACCTTTTAACAGGAAGAAACCTCCAGCAGAGCCAGGCTCAGGGAGGGGCGGCCATCTGCTGCAACCAGTTGGGGTGAGAGAAGGAAGACAGGACAAAAGACATGCTGTTGAAGAGAGCCAGAGATTATTAACAAGTATGATTCAATGCAGAGAGGTTTATTAACACATAGTGTGTGAGAAAGGTGAGTGAAGAAGAAATACTCAGTGCATCATGGGAATCCCCGAGCATCCCACACCTATTGCAGCTTAAAGTAAGGGGGAATTCAGGGTCACCTGATCTAGCCCTAACTATATGCTTTAGCAAAAAGGAAAGTTTTAAGCCTAATCTTAATAGTACAGATAGTGTGTGTCTTCTGAATCCAAACTGGAAGCTGATTCCACAGAAGAGGGGCCTGAAAACTGAAGGCTCTGCCTCCCATTCTACTTTCAAATACTCTAGCAACAACAAGTAAGCCTGCAGTGTGAAAGCGAAGTGCTCTAATGGAGTGATATGGTACTATAAGGTCATTATGATGGGGCCTGATTATTCAAGACCTAGTATGTGAGGAGCAGGATTTTGAATTCAATTCTGGATTTTACAGGGAGCCAATGAAGGGAAGCCATTATAGGAGAAATATGTGCTCTCTTTCTAGTCCCTGTCAGTACTCTTGCTG
>VVHJ01060576.1:0-12592 GCA_015107715.1 Tylochromis polylepis | reverse complement strand
TCCCCCGACACAAACAGAGTAATGTAGTGTATGCTGTTAAGTGCCAGGAGGATTGCCAGGATTTATACATCGGGGAAACCAAACAACCTCTGGCAAAGCGGATGGCACAACACAGATTAGCTAACTCTCCAGGCCAAGACTCTGCAGTGTATTTACACCTACAGGCCATCGGACACTCTTTCAATGATGAGGACATACACATCCTGGACAGGGAGTTTGAGCGGGGAGTCAAGGAGGCCATTTACGTGAAAATGGAAAGACATCTCTGAATCGAGGAGGGGGCCTAAGGGTACATCTTTCACCATCTTACAATGCTGTGATTGCAGCCATTCCCCAACTCTCTGTGAATGGTACTCATGGCCATTGATCAATGGTCTTTGATCAGTGGGTGTTGATCAATGGTCATGAGATTTTGCATTTTAATGATCAAGGAACTGACCTCACAGCCCATTGTTCTCCAGTGGGCTAGTTTCAGTCATTATGCAAATCTTCTGTTTATAAGGTTGGGGAAACCTGCAGTCAGCTGAGACTGAAGAAGTCACTTGGATGAGTGACGAAACGTTTCTCCCACTGAAAACGTTACGTTCAGATGAACAGAATCAACTTTTTGGGACTATGTTTACTGAGTTTTAACTTTGTACCACAGTCCTTGTCTCTAAGAGCAGAGCCCTGCTAACTCTGTGTTCACAGTCTTGTACATCAGTCTGCAACTTAAGAGAATAAAATGTTGAGAAATGTCTTCTTTTTTGTTTTAATGATTTGAGAGCATTGTTCCAGGTAGTCAATAAAATGCAACTGAACAGCATCAGGTTTTGCTACCAGACAATAAAACATTTCAGTTTCACCACAGGGTCCATCAAGCTCTCAGTTATGACACATGATTAACACCCGTGGAATGAAGAAGAAGAGTTTGCTGTCTCAAGCAGTGAAAAAAATCAATTAATGTAGTTTTAGAGCTACTTAAGATTAAAAAAAGAAACACTAAATATTTAAATGCACAAACACTGCATTTACCAGGAATTCCTCACTTTTAATGGATCAGCAGTGAACTACAGACAGAGAAGCCAAGGACTGCTGAGTGACACTGCTGTTTAATGTGAAAAGAGGTTATGCGTAATCAAACATACAGTGCAAATAAAACCGCTTTTGCCATGTGAAAAAAAATCATGTTTTTTAATTCCCCTGTGAATTTATGAACATAATGCATTTCTTACTAACAACTGGCCATGGTGTTTAAAGGCTGAAGATATCTAATGAAGTATTACAGAATCAGTTATAATAACACATTTACACCAATTTTGTCATTTTGAGTTTTAGTTTCTTTTACTTTGTCTATTTTATGCTGCTGTAGTTGTACTTGACTGCAATGCAAATGTACTCTTGCACTCTTTACTCCAACTCATTTGACAATTCAAACAAACATTGTTAATCAGTCAATGACTTAAAAAATCACCAGGTTCTTCCTGTGCATGGATCTGGATTTTTAAAATTTTTAGTTTCTGTGGTGAGCTGGTCAGTAATCAACAACATTTACTCCAAAGCCCATTGGTGGAGAATGTCAGGGTATCACAATTGGATTTTTTAATTGTTAGTTTCTTGACATCTCTGTATTTCTTAGTTTTTTCAATATTCACTCAGTGTGGACCCACACATTGACAGACATTGACCCACACATGTCTCAGTCAACATTTTCCCTCCTTCACTTTCCAGCTATGAAGGAGTGTCAGGATACACTGTGTATGGCAGCCAGAGTTGAAGACCCAAAATGCAGGAATTCAAAACTGTGTTTGAAATGGCTTTATTGCAGAGTTCATGGATAAACAACTGAACTGGGAATACTAACAGGGAGATACTACACAAACAGAATAACACAAGGAATTACAATACCAACAGGACACACAGCCAGAAGGAAATCCTGGCTGTGGGCGGACTGATGGAGACACAGACAATATATACAAGAGGAAATCAGGGGAGAGAGGAAACACCTGTGTACACAAACATGATCTAACAGATGAGACAAGGGGGGAGCTAAACTGAACATAACTCACACAGGACAAAAAACCATCAGAATAAAACAGAAAACACCAGAAACACACACTAAGATGCAGACTGACTAAATACAGGGAACAGAGAGAGGAGACAGGGCGAGAGAGCGCGGGACGGAGAGGGTGAGAGACATGTTTCAGGAGCCAGACTGGCAAATAAACATGGAGACAAGACTGACTTAACAGGGAGACACTGAGGGAAGGACACAGAGACGAGACAAAGGCATGAAAGGGTCCAAACAACCTAAACTAGAAATACAGATAAACTTAAGAGTGCAAGAAAACTAAACTAGTAAATGTAAGTCACACAGAGAATATAACAATAATGAATAAACAAGACTCAGAAATCCATAAACACAAAACACCGGGTCAACGACCCTTAAAGGGAGTCCTGATGTTCATGCTCGAGATTACAATTCTCAGCATCTTCAAATGAAATTTGAACATGTTTGCACATTTATCTTTTATAGGTGTTCAAGGTCTGTGAAAACTTTAAAGATGCTAAGGAAAAAGAACAAAATATAACGAAAAACTGAAAAAAAGCCCCAACTTTAACATGTGGTACAAAATCCACTCACAAGTTAAGGTGAATAAGAGGAAAAAGCTGCACAAAGACATTTAATGCACTTCTGCTTCCTCTTTCACAGTTACACACTCAAATGAGTCCTCTGAAATCGCTGTGAGAGAGAATTCAAAAATCAAAGACAGAACTGTGTAAACCCTGAACTGAGGAAATACTGATGTCAAAATAATGTTTCATACATGTTTGAATCCTGTCACGTCAGGCAAAGCCATAAATCTTGGTTTAGTTTCAAGTAGTAATCCATTTCATTCATTCAAAGTTGTCATTGGCTCACTTACAATCACCTTGGTCTAAAAACAGCATATTAGGTTTCTTGGTCTTTGTTAGAAAAATTGTCTTATAAAGTGAGACACAGAGTAGCGAGTTCCAATGTGTTTATTTTACTGGCAACGAAGCAAAAACATACACAGTAAATGTCTATGCAAGTGCTCACTGGGGCAATGCTGTATGTTTCATTTATACACTTCGTCCAACGTTATCCTGGGAACAGATATGTGTGTGAAGCTCTTACAGAACAGCAGTTCTGTGACATGGTTTACTTGTACAACAGAGAGCAGAGCAGCCATAACAAGGCCTGAGAAAAGAGCAGATTAGCGGGACGGAGAAACAGATACATTCCTTCAGCTTACTGTAAAGAGTGTTGCATAACTTTAATAATATTTCTATCATTTCCCTCCTGTTTATGCTACACTCCTATATGATATTTACGCAAATGCTCTGTACCGTGTTTCTCTACTAATACATCAGGCTTATCTCTCTCCTGTCTAGATTTTCAGCTAAACTGTCATTATTGCATTACACTTCAGTACTGTCCGTAGCATCATCATGGGGCTGTAGGTCATCTTTTTAGTCGTTCTCTTTTTGCCCTATCTGGTGATACATGTAGATGGTCTTGGTTAGAGCAGTGTCAATTAGCCTCTGGACCAATTTTTTTCAGGCAGGGAATGAAGCAGCATCCGCAGACAGTCAACAAGGCCGCTGCAGAGACTAAAAGAGAAGACACACTACCACTCCATCTACCAAACCACTGTTCCATGAAAGTTTTGAAAGGGTCACTTATCCCTGAGTGCTCGGTCAAGTCATCTAAAGCCAGTCTATTCTGCCAAATCATCAGAGAAGTTGCACACAGTTGCTCAGAGAGTCCCTTCACTCATCCTGAGTGTGATTCAGAAATCTCTGTTGATTGTAATCAGCAATCTAATCTACATTTTTATTCATTGTCACCCACCAGAAAAAGACTGACTCAAGCCATGCAGGTATTTGATTTCTAGCTTTAAACTTGGTGGGCACTCCCCTTGGAACACCAATAGCATCCACGTACATACCTCTAGACTCTAGGGAAGTAAAAGGCATGATGAGAGAAGCTTAGTGCACAGGTTCCTTTCTGGTCAGAAGGGAATCTACCTCTCAGCTTACGATCTCAGGAAAGCCACCACACATCAGCCCTTCTGGTGGTATAGTTAACAAACCAATCCTGCGGTAAGGGGAAGTGGCTCGTGTCATGTCATAGGTGACGTTGCACCAGCTTAAGTCATGCAGGTCCTGACGTTGCCCATTCCTATAAAAACAGGTATAACTTCCATGGTAACTTTTAGCGTTTGGAGGGGTTGTGGTTTTACAGGTGGGTATAAGTAACACAAAGATTCACATGTCTCAATCGGGGGCAGTAAAGTGCTTCTAAACAACTGCAGAACAAATACTAGGCTGACTGGACCCATAACTGATGTCAGTTGAAATGATGATGCGGCCGGGGTTGGCCTAGAAGGTCCAAATGCCACACACCTAGAAACATTAGCTTGGGAGGTGGTCGAAAACACACAATCTAACAACTTATTTTTGTAAATGTAACCTGTCCGTATCTCTAATACTTCTTCAGCAGTTGTTATGTTTAGGGTCATTACTCCTGTGAGGTTTGTGCTATGCGTTGGACATGCAGGAGCTGTGTCAGTGATTTACTATTTTAAACAATGATAATGGTCCGGTGCCTGATGCCCAAATGTCTAATGCATCCAACCCTTTGTCCCTTATTTCAACATTTTTCAAAGATATTATGCCCTTATGTTCTTTAAAATGGTGAGGCAACACTTTATTCTGTGTTTTAGCAGTTATCCCCAGTCATGGCCTGTATTAGCCACTACAAAACCCCATCCATTACAATAGCATTTGCCTGTCATTTGACCGTGCTGATGTCTCCTTATTTTAATTTTGTGTTCCCCTTTTCCCCACACAAAATTTTTTTGTGTGGAGAAACTTTGTGACAAAAAAGCGATGATAAAAAAGATCATTGGAATATCTACTGTGGTACGACTTTACTGAATTTGCTGCTTTTCGGCTCACATGATTACATGATTCAGTCTTTTGCAGTAATGGTGTAACAGTGTCCTTTATATCAGTCTACATGTCATCATTTAGTCTGGAACTTTGCTCTACTCATCTTTCAGAAATTCTCTTTGTCTATTGTGACAACCTAATATGAGTGCACATGCTTTTCAGCTTCATCTCTTTGCCTTGCCAATCGGTACATGTTTTCTCCTTATTCACTGTCCAGCTGAACATACAACTCACTTAAAACCTTTTCCTTTGCCGGACAACTAACAGTACACCCAGTACTCCTGTCTACTTTCTTTCTAATCTTTCTCACCATCCCACTTCTTCTTTGATTCACAGGGAAATTTGATCCCCCAAAACAATGTTATACCATGATCAGTCTAAACAGATTTACAAGCAGCTCCAAAGCTGTTTCACCAATAATCTTTTGTCTAACAAGCAATTCCACAAAGAAGGGCTCTTTACCCAACACATGGCTCTCTGTAAAACAAAACAAACATCCCAGACAGACAATCCCCCATTTTGTTACAAGTGGTTCAAACAGGAGAGGAGAGAAAGACTGGTCTGGTGCGTGCCTTATACATTCTAAGGTTGCAGCCAAATAGTCAAATGTGCTTAAGAAGGTTCCTAACTGAGTGCAGTGACTCAGAAGAACATGTGCACCATAATAAAAGCACCACAATGCTTCACTGAGCTAACTGGCAACTGTGGCAAATCATATTTTCCATTTCATTCCATAACTTGCTGATATGATTACACTGATTTAATAAAAGTTATGTTATAAATACTAAAGTTAGTTTAAGCTTCATGATAGTTCAGTTTGTTGTATTACCAGCCTTCAGAGTTATGATTTATTAATTTCTACTTTGGGTCAACTGCCACCCCCTGACCTGGAATGAAACATGAATTGGATGGATGGAGGGGATTTTTCTTCAGTCAAAAAAAGTCTCAACAAAACAGAGGAAATTAGTTGTACTGGAACATCTCTCCAGCAGGGAAAAACCCCCAAACATATATTTTAGTTTCTCTTTCAATTTTTGTCATAACATGGTTCTCTTTTATATGACCTGAGTGAAAGAGAACTGTAAGAATGTATTGCTGTGAAGTAGGATACATATGTTGTAGTCCATCTTCTGGACATTGTAGTTTCAGGAAAGCGGGCATTGTCACATTGTTAAGGAGTCACCTGTAAGTGTAATTAGATCCTCTGCAAAGTCAAAGAAAAACAATTAGGAAAAGTAGGTAAGTAGTATGGAGAGGTAAGTTGTTTTGTGTTATGTTTCCAACATAACTGAAGATCATGAAATTCCCAGCTCTGGCCATGGATCACATTAGTGAAAACTGAGAGGAGGGTGGCTGGCTTAACAGCCTTTGTGTCCCACAGGAAGAACTGGAACGAGTGACTGAGCTGGTTAAACAGTGGAAAATGAAATCATAGATAGAATTTTCTGATCCTGAATCACTGATAGCCCCTAGAGATACACCAGGAATACATGATTCTCACGTTGTTAGTAATGGACCTAGTCAAATGAGCTACATACAGCAGGTGTTTAAAAGAGTTTCATGCTTTGGGCCCTTTGCAGACCAATATTTTTTTCTGCGAAAGACTGTTGTTAAACTCTGTTGATTTGAAAATAAAGCTCACTAGAGCAAATGGCGCCTTCAGTCTTATGGCACCTCCAAATGCAGATTACTGGCTCCAGATTTTAGGTGCTTCGTTGGTTATCAAAAAGGTTACTGTCTCCCCTTCTGTGTGTATAGGCCATGCTGCAGCCTTGCTACAAGCCAACGCCTTATACACATTAACATAAAAATGTTTTCCATACCTGAGCATATGCCAGCTACCACAGGTTGGTAGTCTGTCACAGGGCTAACACAGAGAGACAGAAATCCATTTACATTCACACAAATTTAGAATCACCAATTAACCTGTCCCAGTAAGTGCATGTCTTACCCCCAGTAAGACATGCACGTGCATATCTTTGAACTGTGGGAGGAAACCGGAGTACCGGTACCCACGCAAACACGGGGAAAACATGCCAACTCTACACAGCAAGGCACCGGCTAGATGGTGGAGTCGAACTTAGGACCTTCTTGCTGTGATGCAACAGTGCTAATCATGCAATATGCTGCCTGTCCAAAGAAACATGACAACAGTACATTATGTTAAATCCACTAAATCACTAAAATTAATATTAAATCAGTGTTTAACATTGCCAAAACCATGTCCGGCTCTGTAGTTTTTTCTGATTCCCTCCCCAATCACACCTTAAAAAAGACTTAAATTGCTGAAAACAAAAAAAACTTGAGTCAGACAATTCAGAGCACTTGTTTAAAATTGTATTAACCCAGACAGCATATTCTGTCCCCTCGACATTACAGAGGAATGTAGTCATTAAATCAGGTTCCATCCAGCACAACACAGCAACGTATTGCCAGTGAAGCATACAGGTGCTGTGTGGAAGGTGGTAGCCCCTACATACTGAAGACGTTTGTGCTTACTGAGAAGAGGCTGTTTCTACATTGCTTAGTACGTTTGATCGTTCTCTGCATAACCCATATGGAGATGGATTCAATTATACTGATGTAGCATGCTCATCGCCAAGATATCAGGGGCAGCATTGCTTACCTGTGCTTCTCCAACACTTTCTTTCTCTATGTGTTCCCACTCGGGAGGCATTGAGTACCTTGTGGATCATTTGGGGTGCATGAGTAGTGTAGCTGGATAGTGTAGTGACAACACTACACAACACCTGATCTATCAAATACTGATGCATCAGGGTTTGAATCCTGACCAGGGCATGCATCCCGCAAGGGTCCCCAGGCTAGCCCCCCACTTCCCCTCTGGAACATAAGTGAGAGATAACCGAACTGTTTCAGTTTGGACAGTGCTTAGATTATAAAGGCCCTTGTCACGTGTTGAGGAACTAAGAATGCTGATGAGAAGTGGGCTACTGGTGGATAGGAAGCTTTTCAACACTGAATGGATGATGTTGCATCTTTTCAGTGAGTAAGCAATGTCACTGCTACCTAATACCTCCCTAGTCGGATTGCACAGACATAGGTGAAATGGAGGTAAGCATTATTGTACCAACGTGTTGAGAATAAGAAAGCTACATTAAAGCTCCTGAATCCCTCTCTGTGTGGGTTGGGAAGTGAAAGGTGAAACGTAGGCAAAGCAGTGCTAAGCCACAGAAACAACCTCTTCCTAATGAGCTAAACCACATCTCCTTTACCTAACGGCTACCACTACCCGAAACAGCAGATATAAGTCTGCAATACTTCGTTGTGCTGTCTGGATAGTTTCAACTGAATATGCAAAGACTTTGTGTATCTACAGATTTTAGACAGAACAGTTAAGTTTAATTCCTGTTAAAATCAATAAACAGAAGAAAGAAAAAGATTAAATTTACTGTTGAACTGCTCAGTTCTTCTTCTCCAAGTTGGAGTGACATCAGGGGACTGAGTCAGTCACTGCAGAATACTCCGCTACCTTCAAAAATTCATGGGCTTCTTTTTCAGTGTGTTTTGGATCATTGTCCATCTGTACTGCGAGGCACAGAATCAACTTTAATGTATTTGGCTGAAACTAAAGTGTACAACATAATATTTTTAAATCACAAATAAACATCAGTGACCCAGTACATGAGAATGAATTCAATGTTTTAAAGAGGATGTTGTACTCGTCAGATTATGAGCTGTTCGAAAGGTTTCCATAGTTTCCCCACCATCATTTTGGTTCAGGTCCAATTATATTTAAGCCAGTCAAAATTTAACTGGACAACTAAGTTTTCATTCAACAGTTTTTATTCATTATCAGCACAAACAACAACAAAAAACTAAAACAGAATTGCATACATTTAAAGTCATTATGTACATTTACAGTCACACATACAGGGGGGAAAAAAGGAAAAGAAAAAAGAGGATATTTACCATCTATTTACCCACAGATTTGAAAAAGAAACAACAAGAGTCAACTCCCATCCTTTGTGCTCATATCCTAATTACCTGGGGGCACCCTAAAAACAACCAGACCTTCTCATCAGTTGGGACAGATCATTTGGCAAATAAATAAGCAAAGGAGATCAAACGTTGAGGAACAAACCCTTACTTCCTCCCAAGACAACAGCAACTTCTTCTTGAGGAATAACTTTAAACAATTCCCTGTACCACAAAGTAACAGTGGGAGGTTTACCCTTAATCCAGTTAATAAGAATACATTTCTGAGCTAACAGCAGTAGTTTATCACATAATTTACGCTGCAAGTAAGTTGGTGTTAATTCTTTTGAAGGTAAACCAAGAAGAAAATATCCAGGGTCCCTTTGGATCCGATTCTTAAAAATGTTACTCAGTTCTTGAGATATAGAACTCCAAAATCTTTTAATTAGTTTGCATTCCCAAAAGCAATGGAAAAAGGTACCCGTTTCTTTTTGACATTTGGTATAGAAAGGGGAAACATGAGGCGTAATCTTATGCAAAACATTTGGTGCTATATATAGGCCATGTAAAATTTTTTATTGGGTTTTCTCGCAAACGGTCGCAAGTAAAAGTGAATCTGGTTATGTTAATAGCTCCCTTCCAATCCTCCTCAGTATGTTGATTATTAAGACCTCTCTCCCATTTATGAATAGCACTCAATGTACTGCTACTATGTGCATATAGTAAAGAGTAAAAGGAAGAAATAAAATGAGTTCTGTCTTTTCGCTTAATAAGAAATGTCTCCAAATCATCATATGTAGCTGTTTCTACAGATTGTGCAGTTTTAGAATGAACAAAATTACAAACCTGGAGAAAACCAAAAAAATGTTCTCTAGGAATATTAAAATGTGACTGCAATTGCTGAAAGTTCATTAATGTGTTATTCTGATACAAGTCTCCGATTATCCTTAGGCCGTTATTATGCCATATATCAAACAGACTGCGAGACATTCCCGGAACAAAATCTTTGTTTCTCAATAGAGGAGTCAAGAATGAAGTGCAATCTTCTCTACCCAAGCTTTTACGCATCTCCCTCCAAACCCTTATTGTGTTATAAGTAACTGGGTTATTCTTAATCTCTGTTTGTAATTTCTTTTTGTCACAGACAACTAAGCTCCAAAGTGAAGAAGGTGAAGCAGACCAAGAGTCTAGGTGGGAATAACTGAGATAAGCATGTAACCACTCCCATAAGAAATGGGTATGGCACGCCCAATTATAGAAAATTAAATTTGGCAACCCTATGCCTCCCCTATCTGTAGGCAATTGTAAGATTCTAGTTCCTAATCTAGGTTTCTTGCCATGCCAGATAAATTTTGAAAAAGCTTTTTCTATATCGCAAGAAACTTTCTGGGTTATCCATAAAGGTAACATTTATAGGGGATATATAAGCGAGGGAAAATATTCGTTTTAATTAGGCTCACACACCCCAAAAGAGAAAGCGGCAAATTTTGCCATCTATCCAAATCTTTTTTAATTTTTACTAGAACTGGGGAAAAGTTCAGTTTCCATAGGTCTTTAAGATCTGGTGAAATTTTTAGTCCAAGGTATGTTAAACCACTGGAAGACCATTGAAAGGGTTTGCAGATATCTGGCAGAGAATTAACCTGGTCACCCAGGGGCAAAACCTCTGATTTACCAAAATTAATTCTGTAGCTAGAGAATAAGCTGAATTCACAAATAATAGACATAATAGCTGATACTGATACTTCTGGTTTTGATAAGAACAACAAAATATTGTCATTATACAATGCTATTTTATGATTTATTCCACCCACTGTTATACCATGTACATCTTGGTGCTGGCGAATAGCCTCAACTAGAGGTTCAAGTGCTAATGCAAAGAGGAGAGGGGACAAAGGACAGCCCTGCCTCGTACCTCTTTGCAGTGGGACGGTTGATGATTGTACACTATTTGTTATAACACAGGCTTCTAGAAGTTTGTAGATAGTTTATATGTATGTAGTTTATACTGTGTATATATAAGAAGAAATATTGTTGTCTGACCCCTTGCATTTCAATGTTTGTCTGTTTTTATTTACTAAAACTTCCAAAGCTATTTGTACATTGTGTACATGTCCTTTAATATCAGGAATACTGCATACTGTGCTACATATTAAGTGCATACAGGGTTATTGTTCTAAGCACTTTTGAAAACGTCCAGATTTATAAAAGTACCATGCTGTAGCTCCAATGACATTCAGGGAAAGCAAAAGACCAAATGAGACCCAAGCAGCAGAGCATGCTCCTGCAGAGACACAAGAAGGAAGAATATAATGAGAAGGAGATGATCTGTTGTTTTCTTGGTTTATTGGAATTTAGTTTTATATTTCACATCTAGAGGAGTCAGACAGCATTCAAACACCACCCAGCACCTGTATCCAACACATTCAAAAATGTTCTCGTACAGACAAGATCTGACATAGAAAAGAGAGACAAATTTGATATGAAAAGAACTACAAGCTCAGACATGTTCTTAGCTTCAAGCAGTTGAACTGGTCAAGGAACATCACTCATCCATTCATTAACTTGGCTCTAGGGTAACCTAACCACTCCTTTAAAGTAATGGTTCTCCAAGGAATTCTAACCTCTTGGGCATGGTGCAAATACTTAAATATGGAGAGAAAATTATATGGAATAATTTTATTCCTAGTCTAGATGTTCAAGTCTCTGTTTATATCCTTCAACAGAAGAACACGGGAAAATAAAACAGAGTAACATCTGAATGACACAACATCCACCAAAGCTCAAATCTAAAAATCACAAACAAAAGATATATTTGGACAAACTGCACAGCTAAACTCAAGCTGATCTCACCTGATGCTATGTGCACGTAGAGCTGACCATGTTGTATTCCATATGAGTTAGATGCTTCACAATCATAGAGGCCATTTAGATCAGAGGTCAGACTCAGCAGTTGTAGCTTTGCACCCTCTTCTTTGACAGCAGACTGCAGCAAAGACTGGCCAGATCTGAAAAAAAAACATGAACGAGGCTCAACATGAAATATACATAAAGTGAGTGAGTTGTGACTTGTGCCAAAAGTCAAATGAATTTCAGTTATCACGTCTTTGTGATAGTATTTTTCTTTACTCACGCAAAGAGGCTGGATACACAAGACATTATGTTAATGGAGACAATACTTACAATACAGCTTGAGCTTGTGGGGTAATTAAGGCAGTCAACAAAATTTGAGTAGTTTAAATAAATGTTGTCTTGTTTACTTGTACTACTAGTAAATTACTAGTTTTACTACTATTATCCTATTATCCTCCACCGCTTCTATGAATTGCCTCATCCCCCACACAAACCCCTTCTTATTGCGATAGAGGGGTTTGTGTGTCCCACTGACCCCAAGTGCCATGTTAAAGGAAGATTTGTCTTTGGTGAAAAGCAGATAAAGAGCAATTTAGAAAACCCCTATGTAGAGGGGTTTTTTCGGGGTGGGGTTATCAAGGCCTCACCCTGATACGAGGCCAAGAGGGGGGGTTCAAGGGTTCAAGCATGAATACCTGGGGGCTAGGTTAGGCTTTAACCCATGTGGCCCCATCAAGAATATCCTGAAGAAACAACGTAGGCCTTCGTTCTTGCCCACTGCAGGAGGTGCCCTAGGTGTTAGGTACAATGTGTATTGGGGGCAGTCGAGGCTGAGTTTTTTGAT
>VVHJ01060575.1:15702-25789 GCA_015107715.1 Tylochromis polylepis | reverse complement strand
GTACTTTTGTCACTGAGCAGTGACAAAATTTTCTCATGATAGTCTTTCTGGTTTAGCAAAACTGTGCACCTACCCTTGTCTGCCGGAAGAATGATAATGTAGTTGTCATTACTAAGTGATGTGAGTGCCTTCCTCTCCTCCATGCTGATGTTGGATGCTGGGGGCTTAGCATTGCTGAGACAGGCCGAAACTTTTGTCCGGAGTTGCTCTGCTTCCACGTCTGCAATGTTGTTTCGAATTGCTGTTTCCGTGGCTGTGATCAGTTCCATTAGTGGGATTTGTCTCGGTGTCACAGCAAAATTCAACCCTTTAGCAAGGATGTTTTTCTCTTTTTGGGTGAGTTGTCTGTCAGACAAATTTTTCATCTACTTGTCCAATTCAGTCTCAGCTGACTGCAGGTTTCCACCGGGCTTAGCATTGCAGGTGGAAAGCCTTCTTTGCTTTCCACCTGCAGTCAGCTGAGACTGAAGAAGTCACTTGGATGAGTGACGAAACGTTTCTCCCACTGAAAACGCTACGTCCAGATGAACAGAATCAACTTTTTTGGGATTTACTTACCTGGATGACTGAGCATGCATCAAGACTCATTTTTTTATGTTTTGCTTCTAAAAGCCAGACTTGTAATTTCTTAAAGTGATCTTGAGCAATAGCTTTCCAGACTTTCTGAAAGTCTTTTAAAGTTTTCTTTGGTCATCAACTGCTTTTTCACTCATTTTTAGTCCAGCCCTTGTAACTGACCATTTTTGGAGGAATGTTTTTTTTTTCATTTTTTTTTTTCATTAAGCCACTTAACAGACAAATTACCAAATAACCAATTTTAAATTGTATCATTAGGCACTTTATTACTAGTAGCCTGTTACAAAAACAAAATTTCTTCCCATTTCTTTAGTTGAATCTACGAAAAATGCCAAAGATACACTTTTTTAATCCACCATGCAGTACCATCTAGAAAGCATCTGATTGGCAAGGGCTTCATTTTTCAGCATGACAATGATCCAAAACACACTGCCAGTGCAGTAAAAGCATGCCTGGATAGAAGAACACACAATGAAGTACTATTACTTATGGATTTGCCACCCCAGAGCTTGTACCTCAACATTATTAAAGCAACGTGGGATCATTTTGACAGAGAACAGAACAAAAGGTACCCCCAAAGAAGAACTTTGAATTTCCTTCAAGAGGCCTGGAGAAATATTGCTCTCTTAGGCAAGAAAGCTTGTTTAAGAGAGTTCAGGTTGTGTCGGGCATAGCAAATACTAACTTTCAAGCTTTTTAGACCTGTACATTTCCATGTATGTCTGCAGATATTTCAATTACTTGCTGCATCTATTTCTCATTTTTTAGTAAATTATACAGAAATAAAATGTGTTGAAAATATGTTGAATACTACTACTACTCTTGTTGATGGTTTGTCAGTTGGTTTTTTGGAGGAAGGAACACAAGTGAATCCCCATAATCCTTTTCTGTTCATAGACAAAAAGTTGCACAAAGGGATATAAACGCGGTACAATGCTTAGCACAGGTGTACATAAATTAAATGTAAATTAAATTAAATGAAGTACATAAATTAAACCATGATTGATAATCTTCCTATTATTTAAATGTGGTTGTATGCACACACCATGCGGAGCAAAGCTATTAATAAGGAGAAAAATACTCAAAACCATAGCATCAGCTAAAGCAGCATCCATTAGATAAGGTAACAAGTGAGCTGCCTCACTGGGCTTGATGTTCACCCGTCTGTGCTGGATGTTACAATTTTAACTTCAGAGTACACATAACAGAGTGCTTTGTAAGTGATTTGTATTTATATAAATAATGTTATTACAGGGAAGTAGCAGGAATACAGGCCAAGTACCAATGGCAGCAGTTATCATAAAGCTGTGGGGAAAACATCTTTGTCCAAATTTTCACCTGTCTAAAATATCACAGGATGCTTGCTCCATTTTAAATCTCTCTAACAGACATACAGTGATGCTACATATAGTGGCATGCAAGCTCAAGCTATTTAGTCAAATCCCAATTAGCAAGCATTGGTAACCCAAGACAAGCAGCGACTGACTTGCTAGCTCTGGCTTTGTCTGGATTAGACTTTGGACCTCTTTTGGAAATCCCAGTGTCCTCTGTCAGCTGCTTCTGAGAAACTAAGCCAATATGCTAGCAATAAGACAATCCCAGAGTTTTTAATTTTCTCTTGGCATTTTTTATGATTTTCAGCTGCTTTTACATAAAAACAACACAACTTTAGCTATTGTAGTCAACAAATTTTGCTCTACCTGCATTTTCAGTGTGGCTTTCATGGATTAAACCAGTTGTAGGTGTGTGCCCTCTGATGTGATTATAAGCTTCAGTAGTGGATCACAGGCTTCTAGGAGGGGAGTGCATGTACATTCCTTGACTGTTTTCACAATCTGGATCCCAAAGTGGAAATCCCTGCTAAAAATCTGCTGGATTAGACTGCTGTAATTCTGAGTGCACAGGAGGCAGATGGGACAGTAGTAAACCTTTCTCTGAGCAAGGGTGGAGGGGTATTTAAATCCAGGCACGTACTAACTCATGTGACATGAGAAGTACCTCTACAGTAAAAGTGAATTTAAATCCCTCGGCCTCACTGTAAGTTCAAATAGTAGGCTTGGTTTTCCATCTCTTACAGTGTGTTACAATTTGTTATGTAGGAGTAAACCACAACAGATCTGGTGGTTGATTTTAATTAGATTCCTCACAAGTGAATGGTATCTTCTGTTTGAAGTTACTGCCATTGCTCACTTTGATGTTGTGGAACTTTCCAGGTCGGAGACATGGTGATGGCCAGCTCAAGTTTCAGGATGGAACCTGTTACACCGGTCAGTTTGAGAATGGACTCTTCCATGGTTCTGGTATACTGCTTTTTACTGATGGATCCAGGTGTGTGAACAAAAAAGAGTGGAAACAACAAGAGAACAAATTTTGTACTTGATTAAAAAAATACACTCATGCTCTACTTTCACCATGTCAGATACGAAGGCGAATTTGCACATGGAAAATTTCATGGTACGGGCGTCTTCAGTCGATATGATGGTATGAAGTTTGAAGGAGAATTCAAAGACGGGCGTGTTGAGGGCTATGGTAAGTGTTTTACAGCACTGGAACAACCTGTCCATCAGGATGTCAATATGCTCTCTCTGAGCTTGGTCATAGCATCCTCTGTCTGTCCTTCCAGGGCTGCTGACTTTCCCAGATGGAACTCATGGTGTTCCACGAAATGAAGGCTTGTTTCAAAACCACAAGCTTCTGAAGAGAGAAAAGTGTCTAGGAGTGGTGCAGCGTGCACAGGCTTCAGCCTCCAATGCTCACAGCCTGGCACTTTGACAACCCTGAAGGACACAGAGTCACAGTCAAGGTTCCAGCACTATCCAAAAGGGCGTCAGGGATTGTACTTGAATATGTTTCCCCAGCTCTTCTCTCAGTGTCTTTATCTCTTCTTTTACCATCACTTTTTTCTTTTTATGCATGTTCCTTGCTCTGCTTTAACAGAGGCTTGGAATCCACATGCAAATTGACCAAATAATGACTTTCTGGAAGACTGACTTGAAATATGAAGACCATAAAGCACACCTTTAACTAAGTTATGAATACAGTGAATGCTGCTGTTCTGGTGTTCTGAACAGCATCTTTTTGACTTTCCTACAGAATAGTTAGCCTTCATTTATCAAACCATGAAAATGAGACATCTGGTTCTTTAAAGAGTTTATAAATTAAGTCTATAGGTGGAATAAACTCCCCTTAAAAAAGTGCAAGCTATTACAGCAGAGTGAAACCTAAAAGTACCTTTTGAATTTTTAACTAGTGGTGCCACTAGCAGTGCTTTTATAAGTGGGTCCGGTTTTGTTCTTCACATTCACATGCACAAGGGACGTGCTTGCATGTGCAAGAGCATGGCAGCAACATGATTCACATTCATGACAGCATGCCCACAAATCCAGTCACAAAGACCGAGGGCTAAAACATAGATCTAAACAATGCACCATGTCAAATATTTTTTAATTGGCTTTGTAAAGGTGTTATCAGAAAGGAAAAGCATTCAGCATGTTTGATAAGTGGAAAAAGACACACACAGCATGCTGACGAAACGAGGTGAACGTAAATGTTTCTGAGAACACTCCAATGGCCACCTTTAAGAGTCCCTCAACTGAAAATCTTGCTGCTAACTTTACAAATAAAGGGATCCATTTTTCCACTTTCCCCCTTTTGAAAATCAGTATTCACGTTTGCCTTAAAGACATTTTTGTGCAAGAGTACAGTTCAGAGTTGTCTGATTTAAAAAAAAAAAAAAACACATGATGCACAGCGCCCTCTCTTTCCCTTCTTGACTCCATTGCTTACAATTTCCCTGTCATCTTAATGACTCCGAGACATATCACTAAGTTGGTGCTGACGTTTTAGCTCCCATCAGTCGCAAATCCTGTCTCCCAATACGCATCATATTTACAGTGGAAATTGTTGAAATCGCAATTAAATACACTCTGTTATGGACCTGAATCTTAAACAAGGCAGCCAATTGAATGATTTAGAAATCAGATATATATTTCACTTTGTAACGTGTGTACTCCTTTTGTGATATGTATCGTCTGTGACTGTGTTTGGTTTGACCTCTGGAATGAATTATCGGTCAGGTGGAAAATTGTACTACAGCATTATTTAACACAGTGTAGTTAAAGAACGTGTTAAGAATTTATTATTAACCTTTATAGCTGATCACAGCCGACCTGTCATTTCTGATTATTTCCGTGTACTTGAACAGTTAATAGGCCTTAAAAAGCATTTGTTGAGATGGTTTGTCTAGGGTTGCCTACACAGCACTTCAACCAAAGACAGACAAATGATATTACAGCTATTGAACTCCAAAACAGTTGGCGTAAGTTTCATGTTTTCCTGAACAAGAAAGAGCAGTCAGTGAGGACAAATTGCAGATTAAACAGGGAATTGAAATTAGATTCTGCTTTAAACATTTCTGATGTTTTGAGCAGGGTTTAACACATTTACAGACATTCACTGCTGTTATCGGGTATAAAAAAAATCAGTTCACAGTCTTGCATTGTTGCTTTGAACACCCCTTTGGTATGGCAGCATGGTGGAAAGTACAATCAGAAAGACAGAGGATAATATTAGATAGAAAAGCAGTACAGTGAATGCATCAGTACCACTTTATAAAACACACTTTAAGGTTTGAACTGTGTGAAAACAGTGTAATATGCTGTAGATCTCGTAGAGGGTTTTTTTTCTTTTCCATTAGACACAACACTTCCTCAAGCCTTCTTTGCTTCCACACTTCTGCCTGAGTGAAACTGGATACACTAAAATCACACATCCTTTTCCAAATGGAAACAAATGGTGCTTTAAAAGTGTGCCTGCCCAGATTTTCACTTGCCTGGAAAACATCATTTCAGTGCTTAGGTTTTTGTTCGGTAACGATTTAATGTTGCTTTGAGTGCTCTCAGAGAAAACTGTTGCACAGTATCCTGTAACGTTCCTGGAATAAGTCTCACAGAGGTGGTAACCAGTGGATGTGTTTAATAAAGATCTTTTTGGTGAAAACGAAACGTTTCTCATTGAGTGTCACAGTATTTGAATTGAGCAAAGAAACAGGAAATGCTTTAGTTTTTACATGTTTGCATTTCACTCACAAACAGGTTCCACTGGATTTTGGCTCCACCATAGCAACAACACAGAGGGGAAACCTCCAGCTTCCCCATCCCCCTCTTTCTTGCTGTACATCATTCCAGCCCTAACTCACAACAAAGCAGCATGCAACTCACAAGGAGCTGAGAACATCAAACCTTTTGTTTTACCAAAATAAAACAATCACTTTTCTAAAACTTTCATTTGCTATACACGGGTAAACATTTAGCAAAAGCCGTGCTAAGATTTGGTCGACAAAATAAAACCATAACACTTGCACATGGTGCGTATAACCTATTGTTTGTGGTATGTTTTCCCCAGTGTCCCTGACAGTTACACAGCATTGCTTTTAACAGGAAATGTGTCTGTGTGTGATAATTTATCTGACGCACTGCCTACAATAAGCACAGTGATACTGAAAAAACAACATTTTACACCGGCACTGTGAGAAATACAGCAGTGCCACAATATTTGTTTAAGAAGCTGTGCTGGCTATTTTTAGAATATGCTACTGTACTTAAAAGACTACAGTGTAAGCAGAGCAGCAAATTGTTTCCCCAGCGTGAATGACAAATGTCCCTCAGGAACATTTGAGCCTCTGATGATAGAAGGAAAATATGTTGCTGAGCTCCTGCTGAATCTCTGACTTTAGCGGGGGCATACCCATCATCTCTGCTGTTGTCAGCTGGCATCTCAAACACAGGGCTAATGCATTCTCTGGCCTGGCCTGTTGGCTCAATAAAAGAAGGACCTCTAATGTATATTCAAAAACAACTCTTACACGCTCCCTATCTCTGTCAGCTTTTTTTAACTTTCAAAGGCATCCCAAATCAGATGTGAAATATTCAGAGTGCTCATAACAATATTAAGCACTTTAAAACCTCATTTCAAAATCCTGAGGCTGGCTTTGTTTCTTCACTCATGAGTTGTTTTCTTTCCCTTTTAATAAGCAGATACTTTTTAATGTTAATGTTAATTCCCAACTGACATTTTCTGACATTTTTAGACTGATTTAGAGGTTTTACAGTAATGTCATATACTACATATGAGTACAGAATATATTTATATAGAGAGAACCTGAGGCAGATACTCATAGAAAGTGATATAGAAAGAATATACAATATGAGTCAAGGGTGGATCATCAACCAGGTGGATTTTAGCTCACTAAGAGCCTCAACAATCCCGGGATATCTGTTGGTTTTTAGTTAAATGCAGCAGAACTGTAACCACTCAGTTGCAATGTAAATTGAGGTGATCCTTGCACAGATGCACAGCTTTGTGCGGCACTGTTCACTCCTCTCCTGAGTTGTTCTCAGGCGACAGTACTCCCACCTTCCTCAGTTTCTCCAGCCTCTGCAGGGTCTCCATGATGTCAAACTGCCATTGTTTTACCTGCTGCACAGCTGTCAGTCCTTCCTGTAATCACACTGTCACTTTGTTAGCACTGAGGTATATAGCATGCAGAGTGTTGAGATGTGAGCAACACCATGTTAGCTTTTAATATGCAGGCAGTGAATATGCTTTAAAATAGTAGTAATATAGTGTAATAACAAATATAATGCTTAGATTTAAAAATCCTAGTGGTTTGTGTGTGTAAGGCGGTGGAGGCCGGTCCCTTTGGTTTACAAATAGGCAAAAGGTAAAGAACTGAATAGGGGCAACGTTGGCATGAAACTGAACTTGTGATTATGTCATATGCACCACATTGTTAATATCTTAGCATGAAGACAGGAAACTGCAAGCACTGTTCAAAGAAAACAGAAGCCACTTAGCACATCTAAAGATCACACCTTGCATCTTGCTCATTTAATCGAGAAGAAAAAAAAGCACCAGTGTGACATTTTATGAGGTGCTGCTGAACTACATTTCTTGACTTGGATCAAAACTGCCTTTCGTATGAATCAAAAAGCAAACTGTCATCACTGCCTCACTTCATGATAAGATAACCAAACTAGCATCGTATTTGCACACATGGAAATCAAAACTGTCCTGTGAACCAGGTCCTTTACATTTTCACACCCATGCTAACCTGCACACAAATGAGGATTAAAGATGAAAAAAAAAAAAAAACTCACATGATTTTTTATTTTTGTGTCAGCTCCTGCAACTATGAGCAACTTCACTATCTTGTATCTGTTGAGACGCACTGCATCGTGCAGGGCTGTATCACCTTCCTAAAACCAGGTTTTTAAAAAAAGCGTTTTTGTTAATGACTTAAATAAACTACAGGGGTCATGAAGCACAGAAGTGAAAGACACTGTGGAGTTGCCACCTACCCTGTCCCTGGAGTTGATTAAGGCCCCACAAGACAGCAGGTATTCCACAATAGAGGTGTGGCCTGTTCTCGTGGCAACATGCAGAGGTGTGCTATGCAACTGCAGTACAGACAATGATATAATCTGAGATTGCGTGCAAATTCATATTCAGTTAGAGGTTGGCTGCAAATGCAGAGCCTCAGAAAATTCACATTTACCTTATCTCTAACATTAAGATCAGCCCCGTGGCTCTTCAGGACTTCGACAACCATCAGGTTTCCCCCTCTGCAGGCCCAATGTATGGCCCTAGAGCCCAGCTGAAACACAGTAGGAGTCCCCCCCATCCCATCTCATTAGTAGTGCAGGCATCAGGTCACTGGAACCAGGCGCTTTAGTTTGAGAAGATAATCTCACTCAATCCCATCATCATCTTTACAGACCTGCAGTGTGCACAAACATCTTACTTGATCTTTTAAGTTGATATCAGCTCCTTTTCCTAAAAGCATTTGGACAACTGGAACATGTCCTTCCAGGCAGGCGCGGTGGAGTGCTGTCCTCTTCAGCTGGCAAATGTAAATATATTATTAGCTGAAATTTTAGCATGCTATATTTTATTCATGTTTTACTGTGATGCAGGGAGAGCCTTACCTCATCGCGGGTGTTTGGGTTCCCTCCATCTGCCAGATACCTGTCTATGATATCCAGTTTGCATTCACTGACTGCATTCATGAATTCTGCAGTATCCACAGGCTGGTTCTGTCCACACAGAAACACAGAGGAGCAGGAGAGGCAGAGGTTCACTTTATACAGCTCTGACATGAAGACACAGCTTCTGAAAATTGTGTCTCACCACCTGCATTTCCACAGACAGCCTGGGTATGAAAGCTTTTTTGGTCTTCTTTTTTCTTTTGCCCTGCTCTGAGTTATCCTGTTCTGCACTCAGGTCCAAACTCTCGCAGCACAGGTCCAAAGAGATTCTCCCTGTTCTCTCATCTGCCTGCAAAATGATGGGAACAATAACAAACACAGTTTGAAAACCTAGATCAGCGAGGGAATGTTGGCTTTGGAAGCAGTGGTGCCAAGCAAGCTATGGGGTGTTGAGAGTTGAGAATGACAGTGTTAATGTCAAAACAAATTCACAGCATAGTGCAAACTAGGCTTGGTCATAGCAATAGAAACATTTCAGATAAAATGCCTCTCATGTGCTGTTCATAGTCACATTTTTGTATTAGTTATCAGATTTAATGTCAAATGAGAACTACATCTACAAGACTTACTTATATATTTTAATTTTTTCATTAAGGACTTTTTTGAATTTTGATATTGTGATAACAACAGAAAACTACATTACATAGTCTGTGCTAGGAGAGAGAGGGTGTCAAATGATTATAATTTTAGGAGTCAACAGAAAAATGACTGCAAAAGCCACTGTAAGAATAAAGGTTTTACCTACCTGGGTTTTCTTTTCTTGTCTTGTCTCATGGTCCATCACACTGGCCCCCTGTGCAACCTTTTTCATCCCTGGCATAAAAAATGCAAAAATACAATAAAAATCTAGTAATATTGAACAACTATATATGATTAGTGTTCACCAATAATCTAAAATATAATAAAATAAAACTGTCAGATCATACAGCTTATAGAGAAGTGCTGTTGGGGCCAGTGGCTTGATGGCTTCAGTGACTTCAGTGACTTCATGGTGGGACATTGTGTTACTCCAACAAACAGGTGTGTGTGTACTTTGCCGTGTACTTGCCAGACCTACATTCTCGCTCTCTCTCTTCCTCTGTCATGCCCGCACACACACACACACACACACACACACACACACACACACACACACACTTGTTTTCATATCCTAGTGAGGACACCTAATTGACATAATGCTTTCTCTAGCCGCCTACCTTAACCATCAAAAATGAATGCCTAAACCTAACACTAAAACCACATTTTGAGTCTCAAAAATGCCTTCAGTCTTGTGGGGATGGGGATTTCGTCCCCATAAGGGACTGTTGGTCCCCACAAGTATAGTGGCATTCCATTTTTTTGGGACCTCACAAGGATATTTAAACATGGTACACACACACACACACACACACACACACACACACACACACACACACACACACACACACACACACACACACACACACACACACACACACTCCCACTTT
>VVHJ01060575.1:0-15682 GCA_015107715.1 Tylochromis polylepis | reverse complement strand
GTACACACACACACACACACACACACACACACACACACACACACACACACACACACACACAAAGAGACTTCAGACCCTTCAGGCATGTCATGCACAGAGGGTATATTCATTGCATAAGCTCCTGGTTTTACTCCCTCCTGTAGCTTCCACAGTATGCCCTTCTCTTTTACATCAATATTCCTCTCATAAACATGCTGGTTTGGGGGATTATGCTATTTATAAAGGTTTGATCACTGTCAAGTGATATCTGATTGGACACTCAGTCTGTTATTTTGTTTGGTTAATTTTGATAAACTGCTTTGTATGAGTTTATAATCCAGAATTGCAGGTAGGACCAGTGTGCACTGGGGGAGGGTCTTTAGTTGTTTTTATTTAAGCAAGAGAGTCAGCATGAGCAGTGATTCTTTGATTTTTTGCTTGCTCTTTTGCAGTGGATAAATTAATCAGCAAAAGGCATGGATTTTGTTAAAACAATCGACTGCCTTTGTCTGCATACAGTACATGCCACAGGGCTGTTTGATAATGGGTTGTGTAACAGCTACACAAACACTTCCGCTTTTTAGTGCTTAAAACCTTTCAGGTGTACTTCAGTGTTTTATTTACCATGTCTGAGACCTCCCCCCTTTCACATGATGTCTTTGTGCAGATTTTAATTGTATAGACACACACACACACACACACACATACACTCACACTCACTTGGTCACACTCAGTCAGAAATGTTTGCAAATGAATGACATGTTAATGTTTAACCAGTGATTCTGAAGGAAGTGACAGAGTTCAGAGAGATAGGAAACAGCAGCAGCCATTTTAGCAGAACAAAACAATAGATGTTGTTATGTTCTTCTCCTCCTCTCCTCTCACCCATGGAGCTCAGGCAAGGACACAGTTAACAATCAGCTTGTCTTTCATCATCCTGGCTGTGAGTACCGTTGCTTATATTACTCAAATTGATGTTGATCTTGGTGCTTTACTGTTCAAAAACTATTTCAAAAGAGTGTAAGCTCACATTTGTCAGTTAAATTTAGTCTAACCAATGTCTATAATTACGGTGGTGTGTCTCTTCTGTAGAGAGAGTTTAGTTCTGGACGTTGCTGTTATAAAGTGGACATTACATTCACTGCCTTGAGTTCAGCACTGTGTGTGTTTCAGGTGAAAGTACGAGCACCATGGTAACGCTGAATCACTTGAGTGTAGCAGACCTGGACAACAGCTCTCTGCAGCTGCCTGAGTCTGCAGAAGCGGAAACCCCGAGACCAGCCTTTCACGGGAAGCAAGTGGTCCCAAAGACTGACTCCAGAGATGTTTTTCTCAACAGGTGCAGCACATCTGTAGTACTGTGTTCCCTTTGTGGGCCTGTTATTTGTGCTATTAATAACAATAACTAACACTATATTTTACTGCATTTTTTTTAAATAATCTGCTGTAAAGAGAGGAGAACCTTTTCTTTAGCCTGGTGCTGCTGATCGGGTGTTATTTGGCTATTCTGATTCCTGCTTATCTCCCCTCGGACAAGGTGGCAGCTATCAGGGATGACTATCAACATCCCAAAGATATGGTATAGATGCATCTTTGTACATCTTGGCAAGCATTTGAGATGATTTCTTTCCCCTCAGCTTAAATGTTTTTCCCTCTGTTCAGGCCCTACTAAATCAGTCAGCCTCTCTGCTGGCGGGACCTTGTCTGCCTCGCTGGTGTCTAAACCACCTCAAGCACCTATCTTGTCCTGTTGGCCTCCAAGACATCCCTGTGTTTGTACAGCAGGAGAGGCCCGAGTCATGGAGTCTGTCTCCTCCTCTAGGGTTTCAGGGCATCGAACAGCATCTCGCTGTAGCTCTTGCCTCTCTACCTCAACCTGGCCTTCCTCCATCACTGAAGAGAGAAGGCAGCTGCAGGCGATGCGTGGTGGTAGGTAATGGAGGGATTCTTCATAGGAGCCATCTTGGATCACATATAGATCAGTATGACATCATTATCAGGTATGCATTCCTGTGTCAAGTGGACACCAATGGAAAGACAGACTATGGCATCTATTTTTAAACTGCTGTGATGGTCGTCATCTCATAGGCTATATCCGTGTTACCAGGCTGAATAATGCTCCAGTGCATGGCTTTGAGAGAGATGTTGGTTCGAGGACAACTATCCGCCTGACATACCCAGAGGGAGCACCTCACTCCTCAAATGAGTACAAAAGGACTAGCATATTTGCTGTGGTGGTCTTTAAGAGCCTAGATTTAGACTGGCTTACTTCTGTCATCACCAAACAACCTCTGGTAAGGCTACATCACAAGATCCTCTGCTGCACACGGAAAGGGCATATTACACACACAAGCATCACAGAAAGTCATGCAGCAATGGCGCTATACTATACACATACACCCTATATCTCATTTTATTTTTATTTTTTAATAGAGCTTCTGGTCCAAAATGTGGTTCTGGAAAGAAGTTGTGGATCATATTCCCCTGACACCAGAGAGCTTCAAGATCGTCCACCCAGAGATTATTCACAAGACGGACCAAGTTATAGAAAAATATGAACTGAACCAGAGAAATGTGCGTTTGTATGTATAAATGAATAATCTGTGGACCTGCCTGTCTGAGACATGTAATGACTGTGCAAATAACAAAATTACCTTCACTTAAAATCATAAAATCACCATTTGTAAACTCACCACCGTTAGGAGGGCTTTTGCTATTATGCTGAGTAATTCTAAAGAAACAGGGGACTCAACTCTTTTGTTGCAACCTACATCATAGGTCTTTTCTTTTTCTCCCCAAGAACATACTGCCAACAATTGGTGCCACTGCAGTGGTGATGGCTTTGCAGATGTGCGACCAGGTGAGCCTAGCTGGGTTTGGGTATGACATGCAGCACCCAGAGGCCAGGCTTCATTATTATGAGGCCATACGCATGGAATCAATGAAGTCTCAAGTAAGTTTAGCTTGATGACCAAATCAGTGGCAAGGAGGCTTCTGAGCTTCATGCTTCGACTCATTTTTTCCCCCCATCATCATATCCAGGTGGTGCATGATGTAACTGCTGAAAAACTCTTCTTGAAGGACCTGGTGGCTGCAGGAGTAGTGACTGACCTAACAGGAGGTGTATGAGTCAAAGATTGGTGATATACTGAACTGAAGAACCTTACACACTGCAGACTGAGTTTTAAAATGCTCACAGTATCATGTGGTTAACTGATTGCTGAGCACATTTAACTCCAAGTGACTGTAGAGGCTAATTTTTCTCATTACAATTCAATGAACATGTTAAATCATTGGATCATGTACAGTAATTGTGGTAGGAGAAGCTAAATTGGGTTACCACACAGAAACATGTCAGCGATGGTCTGGGTTCACACTGTACTATTGTACTATTTTACAGCAATTTAATAAACATAAAACATAAGAATGTGAGCATACTGATTGGTTTTTCTCAAAAAATTATTCACAGTTTATAAAGACAGACAAACCATAATTACTATTACATGTTTCATTCATACATGTTATGACGCTGCCATTAGTAAATGCAAAAGAGGACAATAGCTGCATTTCTTAAAAACAAACAAACAAACAAACAAACAAAAAAAATCAGCCACAAATTTTAAAAAGAAAAAAAAAACTCAGTAAAACTATACAAATAGTTAGATTACTAATAAATAGGAAATAAGTCAAATACATATTTTTAAGAATATATTAAAATATCCAAAAATTAGGGAGTGGAACATGCTTCATAAAAGACAAGGTGTGTAGAGTGCACCGTGGGGTTTGCTTTATCTAATCAGAAATCAAAGTGATTTCAATAAATTATTTTGGGTCAACTCATCTCAGGATTTTAAACACAATAAAAGAATATGTTGACAATGAAACACATGCAGAACACATGTAAAGTAAGAGGTTTATTTTTTGTTCTTGGCTACTCTGACCCACTGTGAGAGTGTGGGTCTGTCTACAGCAGTGGGTTGCGTGAGGGCTCCCATAATTTGCTTGCCAGTTGCCTGCAGTGCTGGAGGATGATCTCAGTGGGGATGACTCCCAGGTGAACTGTTAGGAGCTCGTAGCATTTCACTGGCTCGCCCTGGTGATTCTTACTGTAGTACCGAAGCAGCTTCCTGCAAGACGCATCGCTTTGTTTAGTCAGGAGAACGAATTAAAGAGAAATACTTCTATCTCACCAGGTTGGTTACCTGTAGTAGTCCCAAGCAAGCATCCCGATGGGGGCAGAGTCATCGGGCAGGGTGGGTATGTCCTTTGCCTCCAACTTGAAGCCCTGATTGAGGAGGCATACAAATTGAATTATAGACTTTTTTTGTTGTTTCAGGCTGTTAATCTGTTTTTATGGATAATAGAACAAAGTATAGGAATAACTTACAGTTTCATTTTCAAACCAAAGAAAGTAGCAGAAGTAGAAATCTCCATCACGCAACGTTAGAGTGGAGTAACCCTTCTGAAGATAGTGCCGTGTTGTGCTGACCAGGCTCCACACCTTCAGTATAGATTAGAAAAAAGAAATGACAAAAATATGCATACTGTGATCACTCACACACTGTCTTATGCGCAGCCTAATGTATGATGAACACCAGGCTACAGATAGTTGGCCTAGTTTATCACAAACACTAGGAAAAGGTCAACACATAAACGTACCACCACATATAAAACAAAACTATCTGTACATGTTTGACTTCAGATGTATGAAAAGCAAAGTGCAAAAACTTGATCATGTACAGTAATTTGTTGCCAGTCTGGCTGACAAGATTCATCGTTTTCACAAAATTTACACTATACACTGTGCGAAAATCTTGAGCCACCCCTCAGTTCTTCATATTTTGCTTCCAAGTAGTCGGACTTTGTCATTTTTTGAGTAATAGGTCTCCAGGCTTTCTGAAGGTCTTTCAAAGTTTTTCTTTGATATTAGCTGCCTTTTGACCAATTTTCAGTCCAGTCCTTGCACCTGACCATTTTCAGAGGGATATAAAAAGGCACCTAACTCAAAACGGAAATTAATGTTGTGTCTAGACATAACAGAAAACTTAGCAAAAGGCTTACTTCAAATAGTATCCTTTGGCACTTTGTTACTAGCAGCCTGTTCCACAAACACATAGTTTGCTCACATTTCTTTAGTTGATTCTAGGAAAAATGCCAAAGATAACAGTTTGATAGGCATAAAATAGTATTTTTGAACCAACAATGTGATTCCCAAAAAGCTATTAGCTGAAAACTTGTCATATCCTTAAAAATGTAACTGAAAACTGAACAAGTGAAGGACAAAAAAAGAAGTGGCAGGCCTAAAACATAGCAGATGATCAGTATGTGAAAGGCATACCCTTAAGAAATGGAAAACATTCCTGCAAAGACTTTACACGGCAACTAAGAAATGCATCTGGCCATTCAGTCTACTGTTCATTGAAGGCTCATCATAAATGGCTGCAGTGGTGGCTATCGAGAAGTCCTTTTTAAGGAAGGGAAACAGGGAAGAAAGGCTGAAGGATGTCAAATTACACAAGAAATTGACTTGGATTAGTGGCAACTGATCTTATGGAGTGAGAAATTCAAATTTGAAATTTTTTGTTCAAATCATCGTCAATATGTGACATCACGAGATGAGTATAACAGTAGAGTGTCTACAGCTATCTGTAAAAGACAGTGGAGGCTCTGTCTTGGGGATTTTGCCCAAACTGATTAAGCTATGAACACAGACACTACTGTCAGATTTTGATCCACCATGAAATACCATCTGGAAAACATCTGATTGCCAATATGTCTGTGAAGGTTCTCAGTCATCCAGGTCATCATGGTCCAAGGAGCTTGGAAAGAAAAGCGTCTGGACTTCTTTAAGTTTCTTGAAGACGTTTCACCTCTCATCTGAGACACTTCTTCAGTTCTAAAAGCAAATTTTGAGATCCCTTCCCAGACGCCTTAACGCCCACTCACATCCTGGGCCATTTGACCTCAGGTAATCACATGATGGGGTTGGGCTAGGTTTCACAGTGGGTTCACCCGAAACCTTGGTTGATTGTGACCCACACCCGTTTTCACACCTGGGCTCGTGTGATTAGGTAGAGGATCAACAGGGGGTCCATGACCCTCTTGGGGGACACTCCCATAAGGCTTAAATCTGGGACTCTCCACCATTTGCTCTTAGAACTGAAAACGCTTCTCGGATGATGGGTGAAATGTCTTCAAGAAACTTAGAGAAGTCCAGACGCTTTTCTTTCCAAGCTCCTTAGACTACCATGACCTGGATGACTGAGAACCTTCACAGACAATTACATGGGTAGAAAGTCCTGCAGATTCCTAGCCAAAAGGATGCAGGGTCCAGGTGGGATGCTGGTATCTTTGATCTTAAACATTTAAGAGTAATATGCAAAATTTAAAAAATAAAATATGGGTTTCTCATGCTGATGCTGTTCTCCAGGTAATAGTTATAGCAAAGCTTAGAAATAATGTCAGAGTTGCCAATTCAACCAAACCCACAGCTGCCTTTTGTCTTTTCTCAGGTTATTTCTCAGTGTTGTCTGGTGAAGCTGAAGCACTGTCAGCTATGAGGTATTAAAAGACCCCATTATTGTTTTCCGTTTGTGTCATTTTTGCCTGCTCAGTAACACTTCTGCCCAGTTATTGAAATTAAATCTTAGTATTTATGGTTAATCTTTGAACCTTTCACCCGTAGATGCTTCCAGAAGACAAAGTGCACCCTGAAATGTTTGCTTTGGGTTCCGGCTGCCCTCTGTGCTCTCTACTTCACATTGCCAGCTGTGAAGTGAGTATCTTTACAAAAAAAAAAAAAAAATTCTTAGCTACTCAGCTGCCAGTTTAATTCAGCCTAAAACAGCATTCCTGCAACACAACCATGTGGATCCAACAGGGACGATCATTTTGGAGATGTAGATTTCGTTGCTTTTGAAATACGTGGCTGACTTTTCTCATGTCCACTCCGTTTAAATGACAGAAATACCATTATACATATTACAGCTAAACATTATCCAAAATGTTCCCTTCAATAAAACAACCTTAATCCTGTTTCTTATTTCTAAATACAGACTAGATTACATTAGTTTAAACAAGATGCAGTCAGTACATTTTTAACTCACTGTATTAAAGATTTTCATTATTGTGATGACATTTAAAAAAACAAACAAAAAAAAAAACTATAAAATGCTTTTGATATCAGTATTCTCATAGGTTTCCTACCCATGGAAAAATGCTCACTGGAAAATGGAAAGCTGCCAACCCTGGACAACAGTGCTGATGTCAGCCTCAACTTTTGGTAAGACCATCAAGACTTTTCATTTTGGCAACCAAGGTGTTATCATTACTGTTTCACTTTAGTCTCAGCGTTTCCAGCCTCACAAACACCATAAACTTGCTCTCATATATTGTAAAGCTACACGTTCAACCCAAAACACAGTAACAGACACAACTCCTCCTTGGGTATTTGCTTTGTTTTAGCAGGTTAAATTTTAGTCCCTTTAAGATGTGTACTTACTTTTGGCAACACCCCCACAGCAGGTCTGATGCAACCTAGGTTTACTGTTGGATTAGTGCTGTTCTCATCATACAGGTCTCATCCTTTCCACAGACAGTAGTGCTAATTCAGATTTAATGTTAATCTCAGCCCTGTGAAATAGACACACTGAACTCTTTGTGCCTACACACATTTTTTTTTTTTTTCTGTTTAAACAAACCTTTTAGTCAGCTGTGGAGCGCAGCAGTGTTTCCGGGAATAAATTGCTTATCAGGCAGTCAGCATTTTGATTCCCTGCTCCTCCAATTTGCATGTTGAAGTGTGTAAGTATCCGTGTGCGAGACACTAAACGCCAAATTGCTCCTGAAACATCCATCAGTGTATAAGGAAGATTCAAGTAATGGATGTAGTGAAGGTGGATGATGAGGAGACGAGTATCAGGGGTGATTTGTGACAGTTGGATAGAAGCAAAACTGAAAGGGAAAGGTTGAAAGATGGTAGTGAGACCAGCTGGGATAAATAGCTCGGAGACGGTGGCACTGGCAAAAGTGTGAGCTGAAGATGTTGTGATTTTCATTGGGAGTAAGCAGGATGGAGAAGAATGGAAACGACTACATCAGAGAGACAGGTCGGGTTGAATGGTTTGGTAACAAAGTTAGAGAGGAGATGTGCAGAGGAAGAGGGTGAAGAGGGATTTTGACATCCATAACTGAACTGAGTGTCTGCATCATAGTTTGAAATAAGGTTTAAATGCGTGTCTGAATTCCACACACTTCCACAGCACATCTTTGTTCTGTCTTCCTCCCCTCATCCTGTACTTTGAACTGTAAAACACGCAAAACTGTTGTATGAATGGTAGAATAAAACCCCTGTAAATGACAGCAAAATTTATTTAACAAATAAATATTCCATAACTTGACTGTAATCATACACTTCGTCTGTGCACTGAAAATACAATTGAAAAGGCTTCTTTTTCCTCTTCTACGTGTTGTGATGAAAAAAATTAAGAGCGCTAGCTTACGTCGTTTCTTATTCATTATGGGTGGTCTGCTAGCTCAGGCTCTTTGTAAGCTGCTATGTCCTCCTCTGAGCTTATCAGGCCCTCTTCCACCTCATCTCCTGAAAGCAGTAAGTCTGACTTCACGTCTACAGTATCCTAGAGGACATTATTTGTTATTTGTTACTTTGGTCGACTCTTGAAGAATCTTGGCGATAACAAGGACCTAGGGTATCTGAGTTATGGTTTAACGGTGCCTTCAGAGATGAGTACCTCCCTCTGGTTTGCATGCTTTGACACTTTTTTTTTTTTTTTTTTTTTTTTTTTTTTTTTTTTTTTTATTTTTTTTTTTTTTTTTTTTTTTTTTTTTTTTATCCTTTTCAAAAACCTGATTGTCTAGCTACTGTCTGATCTCATCAGATCCTCTCGAGACGGTTGTGGCCAACATTGTTTGTTTTCGTGGTTCCTGTTTAAAAACTCTTTCAACTGAATTTAAATAGCTTGAAATTGAATTAATGAAGAAAGGAGAGCTAAAGTTCAGTGTACTTTTAGCACTATATTATTGATTTATATAAATAAAGTAAATAAGACTTATAGCTGATTATGTATTACACATTTATTTATGGCCTCCATTTCTTCTTCTACATGTTGTGATTTTAAACAAAAAACAAAACTTCAAAGCCCTAGCTTACACAATACTTCTTATCCATAATGGATGGTGGGTGTGGTCACTTTCCCCTTTGCTCAGGCTTCTCATATGTCCTCTGAGCTCTCACCTTCTCTCACCTTCCTGCTCTAATAACTGGCATTCCTCCACCTCATCCCCTGACACCTACACATCTGACTCCCCCTCTTCAATTTGAAGTAAAATCCTTTCTGTCTCACCTTTGTTTTTGTAAAGTCCTACTGTCCCCTACAAAGGACACTGAATACAAGTTTTATTTGGAAAGGGTTAGAATTACTGTACAGTTCAGAAATTCTACCAAATTAAGGATAAGAAACTCATATTGAATAACTGCTCAATCATTCAGATAGAGAAATCCCAAAAAGTTGGTTCTGTTCATCTGGACGTAGCGTTTTAATGACTATTGATCAATAGCCATGAGTACCACAAACGCTGGTTTGAGTGGAGAGTCAAGGTGGCCATTTACATGAAAAGGAAAAGATCATCTCTGAATAGAGGAGGGGCCCTAAGGGTACATCTTTCACCATCTTACATCGCGTGATTGCAGCCATTCCCCAACTCTCTGTGAATGATACTCATGGCCATTGACCAACGGTCATTACTCAGTCATCTTTGATCAGTGGTTGTTGATCAATTGTCATTATAATTTGCATATTAATGACAATAAAACTGACCTCACAGCCCATTGTTCACCAGTGGTGCTAGTTTCAATCATTATGTATTCTTTATAAGGTTGGGGAAACCTGAAGTGAATCTGAAGCTGAGACTGAAGAAGTCACTTGGATGAGTGACGAAATGTTTCTCCCACTGAAAACGCTACATACAGATGAACAGAATCAATATTTTGGGAATCATCATTATTATTATTATTAGTTAAAAATTCAAAATAATAATAATAATAATAATCTACACTAGTAAAAAATATGCATACACCCCCACTAACATTGGATTAAATGTCCCGTAGCAAACTGCTATGGGATCTATTCCAAAACCAGCTCTGATGTGACATTAGGATTATTGTCCTGCTGGAACACCTAATTGTGTCCAAATTTCAACTGTACAGCTGTTCATTTAGTTTAGGTAATCCTCCTTCTATATTATTCCATTAACTTTGTACAATATCCCAGTACCACTAGCAGCAAAATGGCCCCAAAGGATGATGCTACCACTACTATGTTTGACAGCAAATTTCAGTCAAGCTTGATGGTGCCAATTTTAGTAGTATCCTCTCAGTCCATGATAATATAAAACTCACTTCACTGTGGACAATGATGTTGATGTTCCAGCAGTTTCCAGTTCATGGCATGCTTGAGCCCAAATGCTTCGAGTTGTTCAAGAACATCATGACCAGTTTCCACTCATCTGAGGGTGATTGAGTTTTCTTACAGACCTTGGAAATGTAGTGACACATCTAAATAACTTCTGCTTATGTATAATTGTTTGAACTGATGATCTTGGAAATGGAAAGCAACTGATCTTCACTGGGTTCTCTTACCATTGTTCGGAGTATAGTTCAGTCTTTTTATCCTGAGAAAGAGAAACTACCAGCTGTAGTTGATCATTATCACTAACAAGATATTAATAGGTCTTACCACAACTGTATTTTTGTTTTTCAAAAACTGATAAAACCACCACAGGAATTCTTAACTTAACCATGACATTTGTTTAACTGATTTCTTTCCACTTCAGGTTTCGAAGTGATGTTCAAACATGCACTACTTGGAAAGCTCCTATTATCTGGGAGGGGATGTTTGACCCTGATCTTTACGACCAGAACCACAAGAAGGAAGGATCCTCTGTTGCTCTAACAGTGTTTGCTGTGGGAAGGTTTGTTTTCATATTAGTACGACTGTTTAAAATACATCCTGGTCTCCTAACTGCCATTTATTCTGTATATTTGTGCTCTATTCTTCTAACTGTTTGAGACTGTGAACTAAAGCATGAACTGCCTTTGTCTCCGCAACCACCAAAGGTACTTGGACGAATACCTCAAGACCTTTCTGAACTCCTCAGAAAATCACTTTATGGTGGGTTTGCCTGTGTCCTACTACGTATTTACGGACATGCCAGAGAAGGTCCCACACATCAATCTTGGTCCTCAGCGAACCTTGAAAGTGATCAAAGTAGAACGGCACTCAAGATGGCAGGACATTTCAATGATGCGAATGAAGATGATATCACATGTCATAGAGTCTGATATCCGCCACCACTCAACGCATGTCTTCTGCTTCGATGTAGATCAGGTGTTCACTGGGAGATTTGGCTCAGAGGCTCTGGGAGACACTGTGGCTCTGCTCCACGCCTACTACTACCACCTTCCAAAGCGTTTCTTTACTTATGACCGCAACCCAAAATCCAAGGCTTACATGGAAACCGGGGATTTCTACTATCACGCTGCTGTCTTTGGAGGCTCGTGGAAAAGCGTAAAAACTCTGGCTGAGGCCTGCTACCAAAACATCATGGAGGATAAACAAAATAACGTGGAGGCTTTGTGGCACGATGAAAGCCACCTAAACAAATACCTGTGGCTGCACAAACCCAGCAGGGTGCTTTCTCCAGAGTACTGCTGGGATACCCAAATCGGCTACAGGAGTGACATTCAAGTCATTCGACTACTGTGGGCACCAAAAAAATATGATAAACTGCGCACATCTTAGTATTTCTTGGAACTGCACACAAAAACATGTAAATTCAGCAACTCCAATAGCATGAAAACACATTTTTCTAGGTACTCACAAAATATGCAAAAGTTGGTAACCATTTCAAATAATAGTATGAAAACAATATGACAAAGGAAAATTTCATACATCCTCTTTGAGTTCATTTGCACATCTTACATTCAACTCCACCCTGCAGGATAAGTTTGCTTATAAGAACTCAGGTAGACGTCTATACAAATGCCACATTTGTTTCCTCATCAGTGACTGCAATAATGCCTTCAATATCTAAAACTCTGCATGCACTGAAAGGTCAAACAAGCAAAGCAAACTACATATAATATACAACTTCAGCTCTTTTCTATATCCTTTTTTTTTTTTCAGTTTCACGTCTTGTTTTTACTTTTTCCCAGAGTACTGATCTCACATTGACATTATGTGTTAAGATGCATTTTCCGAGTATTAAGCACAGGTGGCTGATCTGTTAAAAACATGTTAGAAATATTATTTAACCCTGCATTTCAATTTCATATAAAGTCTTAAGTTATTGTGCCTTCCTGGAATTGAGATCATCTGCTGCAGCTCATTCTTCCTTGATGAAAACTTGGGTATAAGCCTGTGATCTGAATATTAGCGTTATAATTTTTAAACATTTATAACACATGAACTGTAAATCAAAGGTCTGGGGTTCATTGTCATCTCATGCTGTTTTTACAAGTGTGCTATTAATTGTAATGCTAAAAAATGACTGATCTCTGTTTTTCTATATTTATATTGTTGAGGTATAACAAATGTTGGTGAGTACAACTGCAAGTTATTTTGTACTGATATCGATAAAATTACAACTGAAGGGCATTACTGAATTCTCTGATGACAAGCTTGCTAGCAGATGTAAGGATGCCATATTTTAAATAGCTGTTTTGACAGTTTGAGGCACATCTGTGTGCAAATCAAGCGCCTTTCCGCAACAATAATGGCCATGTTTGTTTTTCTTTCTTTTGATTAAACGATGTCATAATAAAACTAATATTTGTAGGACTTTTCAAGGAGAAATAAAATGTATATCTATATCTCTATATAGATAGAGATATAGATGGATTAAAACTGCAATCTTGGGTCTAAGATGTTTTTGAAGGAGAGTTGCATGTGAGGAAAAACATGAGTGTTACAGTTCAGTGAAAACCAAAGGCACGTAATTAGATTCACAGAAATTTCTGTTACTCTGTTTCCGTTTAAACCAGCTTGCTGTGGTAATCTGACCTCAATTGGCTCATCGTTGTTGTTCAGTGCAAAGTGGAACTGGTTTTGCAGCAAGTTGTTGTCCAAAGTACACATAAGACACTCCGATTAAAAAAACAGAAATTAAGAGCATTTAATTTGCTCTCGTTTTGTCAGACACTGTTTATCTGATCACAAGTCCCTAAAATATTTAAACTGTGCAGTAATTATGTTAGATACATTCATTTTAATTCTAGTGAACTGAAATGTTTTTTCAGTTCACTACCAGGGACCATATCTTCATTTAGGTTTGACAGCACTTTTAGGAGATAATGGCAGATGGCATCTGAACATGAAATCAGACTGCGGCATCAGGGGAGGGTCTCCGAAGGGAATGGTAGCATCTCCTGGGCTGGGCAGATTGCCATGTACTAATAAGAGAAGAGATGAGGGAGGGAGGTAGGTGGGGCACTAAAACAATAGCAAACCGCTTATAGTGCAGGGGTCATGTATACACAAAGAATTGAAAAGTGTGTGTATGAGATGTGGATCCGCTCCTGAAATTCAGATAAATTATTTACAATATATAACTTTGAAGTTTAAGATGGATGGAGAAATGCGAGTCCACAAAATTTAGAAACGGATACAAATTCAGGCTGGTTTCATTTGATTGTTTTAATGAAATTCAAACTCCTTTTGTGTCTTATTTATTAATTTAACTTACAAACAAAATAGTTCATGATCATACTCAAGACAGAAAACTTCAGGAAGGCAGATTTTCAAAGCTGCTGATGGCAGCCAAGGGAGCTGAACGGTCCAAGTGGTTTTTCTGTGTGGAGGTCAGGTTCAGGTAGCTCATATCTGCTGATCGACACAAAATCTCAGACGCATGACTGTGAGGGGAACAAGTCCCATCTGTCTGCTTGGAGGGAAGTGTACCATCTTCACACAGCTCAGGTGAAATCACACTGTGGACGCAAAGTTCAGACATTTAATGAGGTTTTATTGTTCCAAACAAATTCATTTGAGGCAAGTTCTGAATCATAGCTAGACCTACCTCGAAGATTGCTGAGGAAGAGACTTGAAAACCTGCTGATCATCTGGCATTTTAAGTTTCTAATTAAACAAAAACAAGCAGCAGATTAATATATTTTAATATAATATTTTAAAGATAAGCTTTATCTGTTAAGACCCAGGACACAGTCAGGCTGTGGCAGTGTAGGTAATTCCGTGTCAAAGACTCAACAAATATCAAAATATGTTATGTTAGCATTTAACATGCTACAGACCTCAGTTGGCATGTTAAAGACGTGACAGCACAATCAGAAAAAAGACTGAATAAATGTGACTTGTTTGAAAGGGCTGCCAGGAAAAAGCCACACAATGGAACAATGTCCTTTGGAAAGACGAGACTAAAGTGGTGATGGCTGACGAGAATGCACAGTGCTGTTTGGCAAACACCAAACACAGCTCATCAGCACAAACACTTCACACCAACTGCCAAGCACAGTAGTGGAGGGGTGAGGATTTGGGCTTGTAGTCACTGAGTCAATTGTTAACTCCTCTGTAGTGTTTTAGAGTAAAACGCGTGTGTCTGAAAGCTAAACCTTTGTCAAAACTGGCTCGAGCAACAAGAAAACGATCCCAAGCGCAGCAGAAAATATACAACAGAATGGCTGTAAAGAAAACATTCAAAGAGCTGCAATGGCGCTTTCAAAGTCCACAAGCAAACCTGACTGAAATGCTGTGGCTGGACTCCACAATGATGTGAGGGACCGATAAAGTTGCATAAAAAGCAGTTACTGCTAAAGGTGGCTCTACAAGCTCATGACTCATGAGGCATACTTGGCTTTTCAAACACTGCTTCTGCATTTTGGTTTACTTTTGTTAAATAAATAATGACATGGTCACGTGCTCTTGCTCATTAGAAATTGTTTTCATCAAAATTTAAGGCCTGGTAAAGTTGGCAGAGGGTGAATTTTTCTTTTATTCTTTAGGTGTACACTACTCAACAAAAAAAATAAAGGGAACACAAAAATAAGACATCCCAGATCTGAATGAATGAAATATTCTTATTAAATACTTTGTTCTTTACATAGTTGAATGTGCTGAGAAAAAAACCCAAAAAAAACAAAACACACAAAAATTATCAATGGAAATCAAATTTAGCAACCCATGGAGGTCTGGATTTGGAGTCGCACTCAAAATTGAAGTGGAAAAACACTACAGGCTGATCCAACTTTGACGTAATGTCCTTAAAACAAGTCAAAATGAGGCTCAGTAGTGTGTGTGCCCTCCATGTGCCTGTATGACCTCCCTACAACGCCTGGGCATGCTCCTGATGAGGTGGCAGATGGTCTCCTGAGGGATCTCCTCCCAGACCTGGACTAACGCATCCACCAACTCCTGGACAGTCTGTGGTGCAACGTGGTGTTGGTGGACGGAGCGAGACATGATGTCCCAGATGTGCTCAATTGGATTCAGGTCTGGGGAACGGGCGGGCCAGTCCATAGCATCAATGCCTTCATCTTGCAGGAACTGCTGACACACTCCAGCCACATGAGGTCTAGCATTGTCTCTCATTAGGAGGAACCCAGGGCCAACTGCACCAGCATATGGTCTCACAAGGGGTCTGAGGATCTCATCTGGGTACCTAATGGCAGTCA
>VVHJ01060570.1:0-16392 GCA_015107715.1 Tylochromis polylepis | reverse complement strand
GCCTGTAGTGTGTTTTTCCACTTTAATTTTGAGTGTGACTCCAAATCCAGACCTCCATGGGTTGCTACATTTGATTTCCATTGATCATTTTTGTGTGATTTTGTTCTTTACATAGTTGAATGTGCTGACAACAAAGTATTTAATTCATTCAGATCTGGGATGTCTTATTTTTGTGTTCCCTTTATTTTTTTGAGCAGTGTACTAGTTTGCCCTCCCCTTTTTAATAGATCAGTTAAGTGGTTTAACAGACAAGTCTCCTGAAAACTCTCAGATACAATACATGGACTGAGAAAGCAGTGACTGTCCAAAGAAGAACTTTGAGACGCCTTCAGATATAGTGGAGAACTCTTCCTCAAGACCATTTCAAAATGTTAAGAAAGTCTGGCTCCTTGGAAGCAAAATATTAAGAAATGAGGGATGACACAAGACTTGCACAGTACTGTACAGAGAATTTTATTACCACAAGCAGTTGACGACATTATTTTACAATGTTTCGACCTTCAGACCTTCAGCAGTCATAATAAAGGTCTAATGCAAAAACGCTGTGACAATGCATGCAGATAATTAACAGTATGCTGGTCTTGGTTGCTCTGTATTTCACATAAGAAGTTAAGGCAAGCGTTAATTTAATCATTATGTTTAAAAGTGTAAACAATGGCTAGATAAAGTTGGATGAATAAAAATATGTGGACAGCAGTGTAATAAGCAGCGTATAATATCAATGTGCAAATTCACGTTTTCACTGCTGCTGCACTATCAGGGTAGCCTGCTGTACCTGAGATTATCCCTTTTTGAGCAATGTGCGATGGGATGTGGGAAATTTTGTTGACAAATTTTAAAAATACTTGTATATAAGAATGGAAATAATGGTTAGTTGCAGAGCTACTGGCTACACTAGTTATAATACTCTTTTACTTGTAGCAATTATTCAGGTGTTGTACAGCAGAGGGCAGTAAGGCATCATAAATGGTGCTAATTTTCTTTCCATAGAAAGCTGATTATTATTCCACAACTGTTTGCCAGAAACAAACTCTTTATCTTTGAAAGAATTTTTTGTACTATTTTAATGGTTTTTTGTTTTTTTATTTTTATTTATTTATTTTACCTTTGCTGCCATTTACATGACAAACAGGCAGGATAAAAAAAAAAAAAAAAGTTCACTAAGCTTTTCAATTTGTGTGGCAGCAGATGAAGTGCTGGAGAGTGTTGTGACATTAGCTGCCCAAAGCAATTTACATAATAATATTTAATAAGCACAGCTGAAGGGCGAACAGCTGCTGGACATGACCTCTTTAACCTACTGCATTTACCATGTGTCACAAAAATCTAATTACCATTATTACAGTGAAATGGTTACTCAGTCATTTCACACTTTGCACAATGCACTAGATATCTATGCATGCATCACTTACATTGTGCAGTGATTTAATCCCTTATAGATTGTAATTGTAATTTCAGTTATCTGCAAACAGCCGATTGTGACTATTCAAAGCATGCTTTGCTATTAAACACACTGGATGATTTTTTACATTTTTTTTGTAGCCACTAGAAGGTCTGATCAGTTGTAGCATCTTGCCGCATAAATTTACATATTCATTAGGAAAGTCATTTTCTTTAAGCTAATGTAGATGCTAACAGCTTTACAGGATTTGGGGCACACATTCAAACCTACATTTTCTGCACAACATTAATTTAATCTGTTAATTTATTGTCAGGTATACGAAGTTGGTGCTATTTGAAAGATTCCAGTAAACCTTTCTAGCTAACAGTAATGTAATTTTTGCATTTCACTGCAATAAATCCATGCGTCCAGTCCTCTCCACTGGAAGTTGCTTTTTATACCAGAGAAATGCAAACAAGCTAAGCATTTTTTGCCTCTCCAGACTTATTATTAAACATTATTAGTGAGTACCTACATAAGCCACTAAGGAGAAGGGCACAAATTGGTTCATATTAAATGTAGAACTCTGATGGTTGCATAACACTGTCAAACATAATTGTGTTTCCCTGATAGCAGTCTCAGTGGCCTTGGTGGAAACAACTTTCATGATTATCAAAAGGAGAGATTCTACTTGCGTCATTGTAAATAGTTTTATAAGTGGAAACTGAAGACAGGCTGTTCCCTAGATTTTCAGACTTGTTAAGTAAGGTGATTGGGATATCTAACAAATAAAGCAGACAAACCTTCTCACATTCCTCTACTTTCATGATAACTGGTAAGTAAAATTTCAAGTGAAAAGAGGGAACACAGAAACCCAACGTTAAAAATAGAAATCTCACTGGGATTTTCTTAAAGGTCATTTCTCTAGGTGTGGAAAACATTCAGACTTTGACAGGTTTACGATAGCAGCTTTTCGCCTCTCCTTGCCCTTGTCTCTCCTGGTTTGACTCCAGGTCATAATGAAGGTTTCTGAGGCGTACACTTTATGCACCTGGGCTCTCAGACACGACAGCATCCATCAAGAGAGCCAAAGCAAGTTATGTTGTTAATCTCAGTAATAAATGGGGACATGATCTCGTTTGTGTTGTTGATTCAGGGAAGTTTAGAGATTTTTGCTGGAGTGATGCTGTGTCTGGTGCAGAGAAATTGACAGACTGTTTCTAGGTAAACGGTCAAGATTATCTCCCTCGGGAGAAAATGAATCAGCTCTGCTTGCCATGAAATGTGATCATGAATCAAGTGGACGACTTTACAAGTGGTTCAACATGCACCAGTTTTACTAGTCGTGTTTTGTCAGTAGCGCTGCTATTCTCTGTGTGTGTCCAAAAATAAGTAAGTTAAAAGTTAGCAAAGTAAAGATTCATTTTTAAAGCATTTTACAGAAGTGGAAAATACCCACCAAAATATTTTATTTCTTTTGATAAATAACCATTCAGTTTGTTATCATGAATTCATAAAAATTACACATATGCATTTCCCAATAGCAGGAATGTAATAATATTATATCAAAGAGCGTCTAGAGGTAATAAAGATCACAGGAAGACCAAATGCATGCATTTATAAGAGCTCATGTTGTTATGTATAGAGTGATGGAGCCATGCTTCCCAGCTGGAGTTTTATAGCCTAGGAGGAAAACATAAATCTGTAAGAGTCTCCAATTTCCTGGTATCACAAATGTCATTTCACAGCACAGCAGGAAAACAAGAAAGTGGACCAAAACGTGGCCTTGTTGTGTCAGTGCTAATAGAAAAGTTGTGTGACTGTGAGATTAAGGGGCCAGAAAATCTTCCGCTGACAAGCTCCAAACCACGTGTATTTTTGAAATGCACATCTAATATAAGTAGGGAATTCAGGGTATTTTTTGCAGAATTTATTTCTACATTATAACATTAGAATTTGTGCATATATGTGTGTAAAACAGATTCACCAAAGCGCTCTTGAGGATTTTGCTTCAGGGATGGTTAGCATACTCTGAATATTAAGGCACTTGCTTGCTCACTATACTTGAGCTGCTAGTTTACCAGCAGCACCAGCCCCTTGGCAACTGGTTTGGCACAAAGAAACCGTAAGCCCTGCACAGCTGACACAGTTGGCACAGTCCCACTCACTGCAAGCTGAATTGGCACAGTTGGTTATTCCCAGGACTCGAGCAGCAGAACAAAATATCAGCTTCATAGTTTTATTTTCAACACAGGAACAACAGTTCATGCTTTACTGAATATTTACTAGTCTTTCTCCAAGAACAATGTGTCATTTATGTCCCTGGATATTATTATGAAAACCTGAGCAGAAAAACATTAATAGCAGCCATTAAATAATGGGAGCTAGAGGCTCACCAAGAGCTCTGAAGCTCAGTCAGAGTAATTTTATTCTAGGTATTAAGTACACTTGACACTCATTAAGGTTTGAAAGTGGGACGGTGGACAGAAGGAGCTCTGGCTGAGTGCTATTATTTTTTCCACTGTGTAACATGTTTTGTCATTGAACAGATGAGTAGTGTTCAAGAATAAAGCCTGGCATATACAGGCAGGGTGAAAAATACAACTTCATAATTAGAGCCAAAGGAGAATGCAAAAAGCTTAAAATGTATTGACATGAAATGCAAAATGTTCTTTAAAGCACCATGCAATCATTTGGAAGTCTTGATACATAAAATTGCCAGGTGATAATGCAAAGATTACATTTTCAAGCCCCTTTCAGACAAAGTTTTATGCCACTTTAAAAGATTTATGAAGCCCTTTTCTGGTTTCATTAGTCTGTTAAAGTGGCAGCACTTTAATGACCTATGTCACTCAAACACAGGTCACTTTTAATTCAAGTTTTTACATAAAGACAAGCAGCATTGACTCTAGTTAAGTGTAACAACACTCAAAGGTCTTGCCATGGTTGCCACTAAATATACTGCCCCCACCCTTCACTCAGGTTCACACACACACACAGATATCTCCTTTTTGCAATAGGAATGACAATAATGCATCATGAACAAATGTTTTAATCCTGTTACAAATTAGAAACTGAGTTGAACTGATCTGAGAGACATGCACGGCTATTATCTTGTGCCTATCTGTCAATGTGATGTCTTGCAGACCTATGGCAATTTGTTAAGCTAAATATAAATGTTAACAGATCTGACCCAGTCATCTTGCTAGTGAGATTGCTGTCAGCTTGATGGAAAAAGATTACAAAACATAAAAAAGCACTCCATAGAATCTCAAAGCATAAAACATGGATGAGCATTAGTGGAAGATTGCTAAAAACTGCTGAGGCATTTCTGAGTGCTGCCAATTTTTCTACTTCAGCTCCCATTAATTGATATGTCTTCTTTTGTGCTATGCCTCTGTACCTCTGTGTGTAATTATCTGTGCTTTTCATTTAACCAACACTACATTCATATCTCAGCAAGTCCAAGGACCCAGGGGAGTGCCTGCCTTGACACTGCACTATGATCAATAAGAAGGCAGTCCAAGGGAGACACTCCTTTGAGTCTTGGGCACACTTTAATTTATATCTAAGGATAAATTGTTTTAGACAACTTATGCATGTTTCTCACAAAGAAATAATTAAAGAATAACAGGAAGGTCATTTGCTAAAGCAGCTTTTGTAAACTCTAACATACTTGTATGCTTTACTTTGACTGATGTTACATGCCATGATAAGTGGCACTGTTGTTTAAGTTAATTGGCCCATGTCTGTTGGCTGATCTGGGCACAGCAGGCCAATCGCTCGCCAGGGATCGTTACAAAGAGCAGCTCCCTGGTCAGCTGGGTGGCTTCTGACTCTCTCTGAACTTTTGTTTATAGGTTTCTGTGTGTGTGTGTGTGTGTGTGTGTGTGTGTGTGTGTGTGTGTGTGCGTGCGTGCGTGCGTGCGTGCGTGCGTGTGTGTGGTGGGAAGCTGGACAGCTACGTTTGGGGTGCCCCATACACCTGCAATAGAATTATTATTGTTAAAAACACTAGGTTATGCAGTTGATGCCACTTTTGTACGTTTTTGACTGACCTTTTTTGTCGAGCAGCTAGGAAGGCCTTTTGTTTTCGCATTGTTTTATTTAGACTTGAGAGAAGCTGTCGGCGTCTTTTTGTTTTATTAATTGATTTGATTTGGCTCAACCGCCTAGTCCTCCTCCCCCACCTTTTTCTTTTGCTGAGTTTATTATTGTCAAGGCATGGTAAACAATGAATAAATACTGCCTGACTATTAACCTTGTTGTTGTCCCTCTCTTTCATTAATAATCGTTGTCTTGTGTTGCTATCTCCTCCCTGCCTTAGCCCCCACCGTGGTGGGGGGGGGGGGTGTAACACAAATGGGGGCTCATCCAGGATCTTTTTGTGTCATGGACAATGGAGTACCATGGAGTTTTGACCTGCTTGATTTCATTAATCAACCTAGTGTTGAAAAGTTTTAATTGTGTCGCAAAGATGACTTGTTAAGTATTGCTTTTCACTATAAACTTTCAGTACCAAAATATGGTGTGAAAAGGGACATTAAGCAGGCGTTGCTGGAGGGGTTAATCAAGTTAGGTTTCTTTATTTGCCCTGCTATGACTGAGGTCCCCTTTCAAGACTCTTTGGCTCCCTCTGGAGCCTCTGCTTATCCTGTTTCTCTGGAGACTGAAGACTGAGCTATACTTGCTACACCTCTGGGTGCCCAAGTCAAGCCAGATGCAGCTCCTCCAACCTTGCCTTGCTTTAAGCCTTTCTCGCCAGAATCCCAGGCATCTAGCAGTAATGCAAAACTTAAGGTTCGCTTACCTCACTTGCAGTTCGAGGCACAGGAGAAGGATAAGGTGCGTAAAGCAGATTATGATCTCTGGCTGCAGATCCATAGGCTTGAGATAGAAGCTGAAAAGGAAATAAGGTTAAAGCAGCTTGAAGTAGAAGCATTGAAGATATCCTCAGGGCAGAAAACCCATTCCACTAAAGAAACCCCAAACCTCTCTCAAAAAAGTTTTGATGTCAGCAAAAACATTGCATTAGTACCTACCTTTCATGAGACTGAAGTAGATTCATATTTTAATGTTTTTGAAAAGATGGCTATTGCTCTGAACTGGCTGAAAGACATGTGGCCTATTTTACTTTAGTGCAAATTAGTGGGCAAAGCTCAGGAGGTAGTAGCTTCACTTTCCCTAGAGCAGAGTATGAAATTTGAAGTGCTGAAAGAAACAATTTTACCTGCCTATGAACTTGTACCTGAGGCCTACAGGCAGAAATCACAAGAAGTCTAGCAGTCAAACATATGTTGAGTTTGCACATGAAAAAGGGGCTCTTTTTGATAAATGGTGTGCTGCTAACGGAGTTAGTGATGATTATGAGTCTCTTCGTGAGTTAATGCTATTGGAGGATTTTAAGAATTCTTTACCTAAGAGAGTAATAATGTTCCTAAATGAACAGAAAGTGACGTCAATGTCAAAACACAGCTGTGTTAGACGATGAGTTTGTGTTAACCCTATTTCTCGTCCAGACAGACCCACAGCCTTGTGCCTTGCACGGCTTGAGTCTAGTTGCCCCTCTGCTAGGCCAGTGAGACTACCTTCACCTCCACATGGTGAGTGTGAATGCTTTTACTGCCATAAAAAGGGTCATCTCATTGCAGAGTATCTGGCATTAAAGCGTAAACAGCAACCCTCCTCACAACCAAAAGGGGTGGGACTGATTAAAGCTATAGAGAATGGGAGGAAGTTCCAGCCCAACTATCACCACCCTGATCACTGTTTCAAAACCTTCATCCTAGAAGGAGTAGTTTCACTGACTGAGAATCCAAAAGATCAGCAGCCAGTGAAAACACTGAGAGACACGGGGGCCTCTCAGTCCATCATTAGGGAAGAGATCTTACCTTTTTCTGAGGAGTCATACTGTCAATCAAGTGTCATTGTCCAGGGAGTAGAACTCGGATTCGTATCTGGCCCTTTGCACAATGTTCATATTCAGTCTTCCTTAGTCAGTGGCATTGTTGAAGTTTCTGTTCGTTCTGCATTGCCTATCAAAGGTATTGACTTCATCCTAGGTAATGACCTTGCTGGAGGCAAAGTCATGCCCGTTCCTAAAGTGTTAGACAGACCCAAGCTGAGTCTGGAGTCTACCTTGGCTCAAGACCAGCCTTTTTCTAGCTTGTGTAGTTACAAGGGCCCAGTCAAAAAAGTATGGTCCTGACTTGGCTAATTCCTTTATGTGGTCAGATCCCTTTGGTGATGTCATTGCGTTTAAGTCTGGATCTAAGGGTCAGGCCAAAGTTCAACCTGCTGACAAATTACAACCAGTCCTGCGTTTGCCAGTCTCCTGAGAGCAATTTATTACAGCACAGAAAAATTATGTAACACTATCAAAATGTCACTCTTCTATCCTTCGTCAACAGGATGCCAAGAAGAAAAAGCTGGCTTACTTCTCAGATGAAGGTCTACTGATGCACAGATAGACAAGTGAGGTCTCGGAAGACGCAGACTAGTCTGTGTTATTTTCCTGCCATGAAGCTACCCAAGAATCTCTAGGGTTTAGTCCTGGTGAACTGGTGTTTGGGCATGAGATGAGGGGTCCTTTAAAGGTTTTTAAAGAGAAGCTGGCTATTCCAGTGAATAACACCAAAAGCCTTCCAGAATATGTCAAAACGCTATACAACAGGTTAAAGAGAGCTTATTCCCTAACAAGGAATGCACTAGCAACTTCACAAGCAAAGATAAAGAGACACTTTGACCAGAGGGCAGTCGACTGTTCATTCCAGCCAGGTGACAAAGTGCTCCTTCTCCTTCCTGTGCTTGGCTCAGCTCTTTCTGTTAAATTCTCTGGTCCTTATGTTGTAGAGAAAAAGCTCAGCAAAACCAACTACATTATTCAGACCCCAGATCATAGACACCCTACTCAGATTTGTCACGTCAGCATGATGAAGTTGTATAACTCTCAAGAGCCTTCAACTGTGCTAACTATGGCCCAAGAACAGGTAGCTACGTCACCAATGGCTTCTGTTTCCAAGGTGAACATTACCCCTGATGAAGATGGGTTGGTGTTACAGGGTGCTGAGCCTCAAAGTGCTCGACTAGGCAATTTAATAATATTGTCAACACTACCGCAATACCTGTCTCACCTTCCTAATGCTCAGAGTGATGATATCATAACACTCATATTGGGATTCCCATCTCTGTTCAATGATGTCCCTTCTCAAACCACTGTTACAAAACATGATGTTGTGCTGACTAGCCCTACACCAATAAACAGCGCGCCTATCGGGTTAGCCCAGCTAAGAGTGAAATTATGAAAAGGAAGTTGACTATCTTGTTCAAAATGGATTTGCAGTGCCAAGCTCCAGCTCTTGGAGTTCACCATGTCTCCTAGACACAAAGTCGGATGGAATCCCAAGATTCTGCACTGACTTTCGAAAGGTAAACTCTGTCACTGTGCCAGATGCACATCCCTTACCTCTTATCAATGACTGCATTAATAAAATTAGGCCTGCACTGATCATAGATTTGTTGAAGTAATAGTGTGGGACTAATCATTAAGTGTGGAGTTAAGCTTAAGACATCAATTGACCTACAACAGCCATTTCATGTTATTGGTGTTTTTAAAAAAAAAAAAAAAACTAACTATGCAGATACACTGCTGTGAGACTCAGATACATTGCTTTGTACTCGGACTCCAGAGTCATATGATAAATAAAATGCACCCTCTTTTTAAGGTTTTATGTATCAGAACATAAAGTATCTGTTTTTTGGTAGGACTTAAAATGAGGTAAATGTAACTCCAGGTGAACAACAAAACATGACATATTAATGACATATTACACCATGTCATTAAAAATCTTGCCAAATGTAGAAGCAGTGAAAATATAAATACACCCATTTTGCTTCCATATGATTTAAGAGGGTAAGTACCAGCCAGGTGCTGCTAATCGAATTTACGTGATTAAAAGCAGAGGCTTTGGTAGTTTTGCTGGTCTGGAGCATTCAGGTGTGTTTTAGCACAATGTCAAGGAAGCAGGTTATCAGCAATGAACTTAAAGATGTGATTGTTGCTGCCCATCAATATGGGCAAAGCTACAAAGCCATTTCTAAACAATTTGAAGTCCATCCATTCTACAGCGATTAAAGATTATTCACAAGTAAAAAAATATTAAGACAGCTGCCAATTTTAACAGCAAATTTACCTTCAGATTGTCCAATACCCAGAAGCTACATCTCAGACTCTACACGCCTCAGTTAGCATGATAGATGTTAAAAGTTCATGATAGTAGAGTTATGACTTACCGAAAAAGTATGGCTTGTTTTGAAGGGTTGCCAAGAGAAAGCCTCTTATCTTTTAAAAGAACATGGCAGCACGGCTTAGGTTTGCAAAGTTGCACAAACCACAAGACTTCTGGAGCAATGTAATTTGGACAGTCGAGACCAAAGTGGAGATGTCTGGCCATAATGCACAGCAACAGGACTATTTTTTAATCTAATCTAATACATCTGATGAAAACCAAACACAGCATATTAGAACAAACACCGTCAAACATGGTGGTGGAGGGGTGACAACCTGGGCATCCTGCAGTCATTGAGTCAACCATGAACTCTGTGTATACCAAAGTATTCTAGAGTCAGCTGTGAGGTAATCTGTCCAACAGTTAAGGCTTTGCTGAAGTTGGGTCATGCAACAGGTCAGTGATTTCAAGCATAGCAGTAAATCTATGAAAGAATGGCTGAACTAAAGAATTAAGGTGTTGCAATAGCCAAGGCAAAGTGCAGACTTCAACATGATTTAAATGGTGTAGAAAGATTTTGAGAGAGCTGTGCTTTACTGAATGCCTGCAAACCTCAAATGAAATGAAGCAAAAAAAAAAGAAAAGAAAAGAATGAGTGGGACAAAATTCTCCACAATGATGTAAGAGACTGATAAAGTTAAACAGACAATGATTACTTTAGTTTGCTGCTACAAAAAGCGGTTCTTCGAGTTGCTGAATCATGGAGTGTACTGAGTTTTTCCACACACTGGTTCTGCATTTTGGATCCATTTTTTAAAAATTAATAAAGACATGGTGTAATATGTCATATGTTCTTGGTCATCTGAGGTCATATTTACCTAATTTTAGAACCTGGTAAGGATCAGATGATGTCCCCACACTGTAGTTTTCACATGACTGATCTATCTTATCTGAACTCAACAATGGTACATCAGAATCAACATAAACAAATAAATAGATTCATTTCATTGATAGTGTTACTGAAAGACCAAGGCATGTATGTTTTTGCATTAATTAATTCTCATGCTAATACTCTGATTAATGGGAAGCGGCGAGTTAGCTATGACATTGCTAACTGAAATGTTTCAGTTTGTAATATCTGTGACACAAAAACAGTAGCAGAGCTATCTCACGCTCTTCTCTCCAGTGACAAAAGTTGGGTCTTGTTTTTCAATCAGCTTTCCACTGTTTGTTCTTGCTTCTTCAAGTGTTTTAATTATGTAGAAGCAGCCCTTTCATCATGACATCGCGAGAGATGTGCATCTGTTGTTTTGATAATGTTTTGTTTGAAGTGGTGTCTCTCAGGCTAATGAATGTTTTCTCTCTTTGCTAATCAATTAAATCAGTCAGATTCTCCATGGAGCAGAAGGTTCAACATCATTGGGACTTTTGAATTGAAAAAATAATAATCCTTTATCATTCATAACTGCACTAGCTGCAGGAACAAGCCACTACTGACTTCTTTCTTAAATCACAGCAAAATCCACACAATCGTTTAGTGTCACCACATTAAGCCTGGATCACATCAAAGCTGAAGTGGATGCTTGAATAAATAACAGTAGATGTGTTTACAGCACAGTGGTGAAACTTAATTCTTTGTAACACGACCAATTAGCCTGTCGCAAGTAAGTTAAACGATGGCCTGTTTTCGCAGTCAGTTTGAACCCTACGGCATGAACACAACATGCAATATGGATCAATATCATTTTTTAAGATGCCAGTTTTTAGAAAGTGAAGCTGTTAAAATTCTGAAGTTCAAATCAGAATCAGAAATATCAAAAATATTGTCACCTGCAATGACAATATTCTTAGACCTCAAGAAAAAACAGTCACTTTGAAGGAGAAGCCTGTTCACAGAGCTTCAGCACAGCCTGACAGACCTCTTTTGTACAAAAAAAACCAGAAAAAGAACAAAAACCAAACACTTCTGGCAGATGCACAGTGAGACAAATGTGTTGTACTAAACAGTAAGTACAGATGAGATATCATTTGTACTGGTTTCTATGACAACAACAGGATATTCATATACAGTGTGTAGCTTAGACCTGGAGTGACCTGTGGGAGCACTGCAACCCTGGCATAATTTCAGTCCACAATCCACCCTCATTTTGTCACCGTTAGTATCTAATTAGTCTTTAGATAAAGCAAGCAATTAAGACAATCAGAAAGGAAATCTATTCTGTTTCAATTTCTTTTCTCATTTCTACTTCCTCTGGCTCACAGTCCCCAGAGCACACAGCAGAGTTGGCAAAACAACTTCTAGTGTTTGAACAGCTCAAACATAAAGGATTTACTGCAACACAGTGTTTTTTTAATTTTTATTTTAATGTGCTTTACACAGCCCAAGTGTGGTTTGACTTTCACTTAAAAAGTAACAAAAATGCTTTCACAGTAAAAGGTAATTTATTCCATAAGCTTATGACAAGACTAAAATTGTAGCTTGGCCAGCAGTTGTGTGGGGCTTTGAGCAAAATGCTAATGTCTCCTGGGAACACTCAGAACCAAACAGGAGGCAATAACCAATCAGGTGAGAGACACAGACACAATGAAGTGGACTCATGCGGCTGAGATTGTTTGGTACACTTGTGGCTTTGGAAAGCCAAACCTTTCACTCGCTGTATTATGTATTCATTTTAGCGTTTTTATTGTATGGCAGCTCTAGAGGTGATGTTGTATTTTTTTTTTATTATTATTATTGATTTAATGGTCCTCCCATAATTCTTCCTGTAGTGAAGCTGAAAAGAGATGATTGCCAACAAATCTGTAACAGTGTCCTGTTTGTTTACCGAGTGCTAGCTGCCACTTACTTTAGAATTAATATACTATCGGGTATTTCAGTCCTTTTTTATCTTGCCATTTTATTTGCCATTTCAGAATTGATTTAATCTTGCCTCTCACTCTCTGTAGTGGTGGGCTGAGTGTTCGCTGTTTTCTGCTGGTGACATGGTTTGCTGTGCCACATTTCATTAGTGTGGTGTTTTGATGTATTTCTCTTATGATTGGGCGGCTAGCTTCCCTGTCTGTAGTATGACATTCTACCACTCTACCTTTCCTCTCTCTCTTAGACTCATTTAATCAATAGTCAATTACGGCTGATAACCCACAGAGACTGCTATGGCCTCATTAATGAAGTGCCCATGGTAACATGGGGCATACTGACAAGCTACCATATTCACCATCTTAGTTAATGATGCTAGAATGAAAAGTTTAATGAACTACTGAGGCTGACCACTGACAGTCCGTAACCCATGCTGGTAGCATATACATTAATATTTTCCACAAAACGTGGAAAATGGAAAAGGTGCTTCTTTTTAACATCTAAGAGCAAGTTTGTTTTTTTTGTTTGCTTTTTTGGAATGTTGGAAACATTGCTCCGATTCTATTTTGGTCCATATTGACATGCTAGCATCACCTAGTTGCTGCAGATTTGTTGGCACCCATGAAGCTTATCGCCACCACATTCCAAACATGCTCTACTGAATGAAGATCTGGTGACTGTGGAGGACTTTAGAATACAGTGAACATGTTCACATTCAAGAAACCAGTTTGAGATGATTTGAGCTTTAAGACGTGATGTGTTACCTTGCTGAAAGCAGTCGTCAGAAAATGGGTACATGGTGGTCGTAAAGGGATGCACATGTTCAGCAACAATACTCAGGTGGTATTAGAGATGGTTGTGGGAAAATTCGAGAAGAGCAGCAGTTTCTAGAATATTCATGCTTTTTATTTGAAGTCAGAACTTCAGAGTACAGCAGTGTCTCCTCAAGACAGACTTCCAATTTGGAAAGATAGAGCAGTCACACCAACCCCAACTTCTCAGTCCAAGATGGCACCAGTCCATGTAAACAGTAGTAAAACTCTAAAACTTGTAATCTGTAAAGTCATTGTTGTATATTTGTGACTTACTAAATAAGCCACATTCAGAACACTGACCAGGCTCTATCCATGAACATGCTGCAGTGTTGATTTTAAGTGAAAAAATACAACTATTACTGGTGATGCATGAATAGTTCTACCATGCTCAGGAGCAAAAGAAATCTACCCTGTCACATTCAAAGTCACTTAAATTTCTTCCCAATTTTTGCCACAAGTCCTGCTTCTTTGTGTTCAGCAGCTCAGCTACACCATTAAATGAGAAGATAACAGCCTACCGAGCTTGCTAGCTTGTAGAAGAAGCTAACACCGGCCCCAAATGTGTCTGGTAACAATTCAACAGTGAACAAAACGTAAATTTCCTACTAAACACTTTTCACCTTTAATAGTGATTTTCCTGTTGTTATGTATGATGCCTCATTTTCAGAAGAGTTTAAAGTTGCGCACAAAGGACAAATTCAATACACCAACATCCAATTCAATCTCATTTAATGTGGTGCTGTCAAATATTACATATTAAGTAAAGCCCCCATGGCTGATGTGCTGAAATTGTTGTGAATAAATTGGCTGTCAATTCATTTCTTCCTGCTGGTAAAAACTCTTAGCAGAGTTGACTGACAATGACAAGTAATGTGATAAAAAATAAGTACAACTGGGTGTAGCAGAACTTCCTATTATACCAAATATCAGTCACGGGAGATATTTTGGAATCACCTGTGCTCCAGCTGATTGGACTTCTGTGGGATTTGGTATGATTTTGTATGCTTTCTGCCTTTAAAGTTGTATATTGGTTGCATCAAAGCACTTCTTCCATAACCAGCTTTAGTCAGTCGCACAGTGCAGACACAGTTCAAATTCACCAGTCTGTGCAAAGCAGGTTCCAGCAAATTTAAACGCTCCAGTGATCAAGAGTCAAGGTGTGAATGTGAGTTTAACATTTCACCTTATATGCACCTCTCATTTCCTCTGAGGCCATTGCTGTAATTGATCTTCTCCACTGAGCAAGGACTTATGAGGCAGGATCACAGCAGCATATAAACAATGCGCAATATAATTTATACTGTAAAACATCGATATTGAATGCTTGTTTTTGTACTTCAGCAGAAGACTAATAAGTTGGTGCGTCCCCTTGTTTTTAAATTGAATGAGTCGCGATTGATTTGAGTTGCTTGTCAAGGGTGAACACTAAAAAGGTTATTGTGTTTTTACTCCAATGTTGCTGAATTCTACAAAGAAATGTCTAATGCTGGACATCGTTAGTCTCAAACTGACTTTTAATAATTAAAAAATAAAATCATTGCATTTCCTTGTAGACCACTTTGTAAATGTCACACTACTCTAGTCCTCGTGTTCTAGGTGGAAAGCCATCCTGTTTTTGGGGGGGTGGGTTTGTGTGTGTGTGTCACTTCATAGAGATCCATGCTGTTGCCATGGAAACACTCACATAAAACAAAACCTAGAGGTATATCTGAATGTTAATCCATGCTACACCAAGAGCACAATCCAACATTGACCAAACTAAGCTGTTTCCACTGGCTGTTGTTTTGACCTTCATTTTTTTTTATAGGATGGTCATCTTAAATATGGATGCAGCCTGGAGGTGGGGGTGTTTCCACAGGTGTAGACATGATGCTATGTCCAGCCTGGTTTCATGTAATTCCTTGATGGATGGTGGCTGACAGCAGTGAAACAGGCTGTCAGAGATTGTGTTTGGAACAGGAAGAGGTGGAAATGTGTCAGACTGATGCTCCTGGGGTGGAATCTGAATGTTATTTGATTCATTCCAAGCAGCACAGTGAGGGCAGACCCACGTCAGATCCTGCTGATTTTCTACTCAACTTAGCGTAGAAATGACGATGCGCAAAAGCTTGAATCGTTTATTTGGGTTTGCTTTTTAATTAGTGTGTAAATACACAAGGTGAAATTCAGCCTTTTACTAAAAGAACTAAGTTGTTTGGCCTCATTGTAACATGTAGTGGTAATCCAGCCTCCCTCTGACATGTGCTGTAGTTTGTTTATAAAAGGTGGCAGAGGCAGTGGCTAATGCTGAGTGCACACTTGTCAGTTTGATAGATGGGTGGGAGGCCAGAGGAACAATTGATCGGGCGAAAAAGAACAAGAGGAAGCACAAGGAGCCCATATCTACATTTGAACAATACATCCTCAATATAACCAATAAAACATCACAAAATCAAACAAACAAAAATACCCCCCAAAAATCTAAACTATTAATAAGTGACTTTTTATCAGATAAACAAACAAATGTTTTATTCTGTAGTATCATAGACACAATATGTCATTAAGAGGCTTTTTATTTAGCAGACTGTATTGGCTGTGACTAAATGAATCATAACTCGTCATGAGTAATAAGCAACATTGGTCATGAGTCCCTGTTCCCTGCAGCATGAATCATTCTGGTCCCCCGTTTCATTTTGAATGAATCAGATCAACTCGACCCTTTACTGGCCCTCAAAGCATTAATCTTTACACCTGACATGAATCAGATTCTATCTCTGGTTTTTATTGTTTCTTTGCTTTGATATCCATTAGCAGTTGTCTAGTAATGTTGATATAAAAACATGTATAGTGATATCAAAGCGCTCACACCCAAGTCTCACAACTGGCTATGAATGCATCCAATAAAACATTACACAGAACTACAGAAGCCTGACACAGACGATCTCTAAAAAATACAGTGTTGTGCAAAAGTCTCGAGCCACATCTCATTTCTTTATATTTTGCTAGGAAAATTTGATATAGGTTTATTGAAACAGTTTGTGCAATTCTAACGACCTTGAAAGTCAATATTTTGTATGACCCCCCCCCCCCCCCCCCCCCCTCCACCCCCCCCCCCCGCCCCCCTTCTCCTCT
>VVHJ01060569.1:0-14116 GCA_015107715.1 Tylochromis polylepis | reverse complement strand
TTTACTTACCAGGAAGATTGAGCATGCATCAAGACAAAGACTGACACAATATATAAATTCACGGGATGATGAGAGAACAGGCAACAAGTGGAGACAAGGCTGAAACCAATAACTGACTAATGAGACAGAGGAAGCCAAACTGAACACAAGGCACATGGGACTTGAGAAATAAAACAGGAAATGACTAACACTGAGACCTGGACTAAAACATAAGAACTTGACTCAGAGAGAAAATAACAATAACAGAGACAAGACTGAAAAGACAGAACAGAAATACAAAAGAAACAGGGAACTAACAGCATAGAAACAGAATCAAATAACCTGAGGAACGTAAATATAACACTATACCCAGAAGACAAAATAATACAGAATATTGAACCAAAATACAAGATTATTAAACACAAACTGAAAGCCCTGGGTCCAAACATGCAAAAGTGGCTTCATAGTGGAGGGGTTTACACATTTGCCTTATGTCAATCCCTTTATCTGAATTTAGAAGCATAAAATTAGAGGTCTTTCCAATCTTTATGTCTTTAAGGCATTTCTGCAGTTTAACTAACTGGTGTGTGTTGTCTGGCTTCATGGATAGATAAAGCTTTGTATCATCTGTATAGCAGTGAAAATGTATCCTATGTCTTCTTACAATACTGCCTAAGGGAAGCATGTATAATGTAAACAGAATTGGTCCTAGCACTGAACCCTGTGGAACTCCATAATTAACCTTAGTGTGTGAAGAGGACTCTCCATTTACATGAACAAATTGGAGTCTGTTAGAAAGATATGATTCAAACCACTGTAGTGCAGTACCTGTAATACCTGCAGCGTGCTAATTGCTGTAATAAAATATCATGGTCAACTGTATCGAACGCTGAACTGAGGTCTAGCAGAACAAGCACAGAGATGAGTCCAGTGTCAGAGGCCATAAGAAGATCATTTGTAACCTTCACTAAAGCTGTTTCTGTGCTGTGATGGGCTCTGAAACCTGACTGAAACTCTTCAAATAAGCCATTCCTCTGCAGATGATCAGTTAGTTCTACTATGATGAAATCTATTCCCCACTGTTGTGTAATCCATTATTGTAAATTTAAATGTTAGTAGGAAATTATCAGACAAGACAGGGTTTTTAGGAAACAACAAAACTAATTGTTAAATGTTCAGTTTCTATGACATATGTTAGAACAAGATCTAGCATGTGATTAAAGTGTTGGGTGGGTTCTTTTACATTTTGAGAAAAGCCAATTGAGTCTAATAATAGATTAAATGTTGTGTTAAGGCCAAGGTGGATGATAGCTTAAAATCTTGTTATTATCTATTTTGTAAGCTATTTTAAGCTAGGGTGGACAAAGCTAAGCATCAGGCTTTCAAATGATTTGAAACTCTGGGTCTTTGGTTGATTAATAAGCTTAGTGTCACAAGAAGGTCCGGAGGCCAACACGAGTGAAGGAACCCAAAAGCAGGCTCAGTAAACTCAGTGATCTGATAACACGTATTTATTCAGTGAGATGTAGAATTATTTACAGACACCCAACACACTATAACCCAATACAACTATTTACAAGACTAAATACAACAATAAAGAATATTTTGTGTGTCAGTGGAGCAGCGTGGAACAAGCACGGGGAAACTTCTCAAGGAGACCCTGAGACATGAGAGGGGCACGTGAAATGGGTTGTCCAAAGCAGGAGCGTAGAGTCTCAAGAGTACAGGGAGAACGGGGTTAGTAAGGCAGACTGAGGCAGAGAATCAGAGGAGTGATTTCACGTGAGCTGCAGCTTCCTTGTAGCGGGGCGGTTTTCCAACTGGAGGTGGGAGTTGTGGGTCTGAGTTTAAGTGGCAGAGAATCGTCCAACCGGAGAGTTCAAAAGTTCCGAAGCAGGCATCGGGCAAGGGGCAGGCAGTGGAGGTGAAGGAAATCCAAATGTTGACAGCGCAGTTTCTGCAAGTGAAGAAATTTTTCAACTGTTCAGCAGAAGAAGTGGTGTGGAAAAACTGTGAACACAAGGAGAAACAGGCAAGGCAAAAACGCTGACCCGCAGGATACACTGAGGTATGCAGCCTGTTACCACCATTAGTAGCTGACAGAGTGACAAAGGAGAGATGACGATACCGGGATTAAATGCAGCTTCCTGATTGCACCTGATGAGTCACAGGTGAAGGAGATTGGCTGAGCTCCGCCTCAGGGTGGACCCAGGAAAAACACTGCCAGCCCCGAAGACACCCCGACCACTCATTCAGATCGTGGAGACCATTCTCACTCCCGAGGCGTAACATATCGACATTTTGTCACGTCCCGAGGCGTCACATATTACGCCAAAGGTAACCGTTCGCGTCCGTATAATATGCTCCGGATTGTGGATGGAATCCATCAGAATGATGCTCCCGGGGTAACGCACGATCCAGCCATGTATTCCAGCCCTAACCCTAACCTTAATCCTAATGTTAACCACAACCTTAATCGTGTCAGATAGTGGTTTCCAAAGCGATTCATGATGAGAAAGTTAAAAAAAAAAAAAAAGAACTACATATGTAGATTGATTCCAAATGGTTCTCATGTTTTCAAACGCGTAGCATAGAGACGTGTTGGGTGGCTGAAAGCGTAACATGCTGACGATTTGTCAAAAGCGTCGGTATGTTACGTTTTGGGATGAGAACGTGACACCCAGGGGTGTTGATTCATTTAAACTAACATAATCATCCTGCTGTAACCAGGTTTCTGTAAAACCTTGTAAGGAGTTTTGGGGGAATAACATGAGGAGAGAAGCTGCTGAGAGGAGTGTAAGACTGTAACTCTGTTCTCTGGTCCCAACTCTGGATAGGGTCATTTTGGGGGGTTTAATAAATTTGTCCTGATTTCTAGAAATGAGAGCTGCTCCATCCAGCTGCTTTTCCAATTATCTATAAAGCCCACATAATTATTATTTTTGTTTTTTAATTAGTTATACATATAAACTGAGATCCAAATATTCTCATAGACCATAGCTGTAATGATTTCTAACAGATTTTACAGTTTTTATTCTAAATTCTTTTTTTATTCTATTCACAGATAATCCATTTTTCTTCATCACAATTTGTAATTCATTTCACACAGTAAATTGCTGTATTTACAGGCCACAAAAAGCATGAAGTAGAAGTGAAATGTTTACAAGAGTTGTATAAGAAAAAGATAACAAGTAATTTCTTTGTTTATTAGCTGTATAGTTTTCATCAGGGTAGTCTAAGGAGCTTGGAAAGAAAAGCGTCTGGACTTCTTTAAGTTTCTTGAAGACATTTCACCTCTCATCCGAGAAGCTTCTTCAAGAAACTTAAAGAAGTCCAGACACTTTTCTTTCCAAGCTCCTTAGACTACCATGACCTGAATGAGTGAGAACCTTCACAGACAGTTTTCATCAGGGTTTGGGGTTTTTTGGTCACTTCAGTCTGAAGTGTAATTTTTGTAATTGGCTGTAAAAATGTTTATTTCTGTTGTAAAATTTGACTTTTTAAAACTGGAGTCAATGGGGTGAACTCATTTTTAGATCTTCACTTAGATTCTAGAAGAACCGTAGCTTTTGGCAATTTCAATTTTCCATTCCCTTTTGTTTTACTATTTTTTTAATGGTTTGTTTCTTTAATTAGATTAAAAAATGCTTTGATAAATCCAAATAGCTTTGGACAGCTTGTTTTATTTTTAGAGCATTATACATAGTTACTAATGATAATAGTTTTCAATACGCCTTGCTCTCACTGTTTTTTTATGTTTTATTTTATATTTGAATGTATAGTTATTGTTGATTTAGTCACTATTATATATTGTGTATATTTTGTATGATTTCTTTAGTACTTGTTTCACATTTCAGGGTTATTAGAAACAGTAACATTGTGTGTCTCTGTCTGGCAGGTTGCTCATTACTTCGAGTGGATTAGGCTTCACATAGGTTGGCCTGCAGTCACCAAATTCAACTCATGATATGGGAAACTCACAGCATGTGGCCACATTTCAATATAGTTGTGCCATTTTTATTTTGGCTAAAACTGCACAGTGAAAGATGATAAAAGATGTCTTCACTGTTTAATGTCACTGCTTGGACTTACTGTTTGTATTGGTATTAAAATGCCACCTTGTATCCAGTAAAACACCAATAAAATCTGCTTGTGAACATACTAATGAGACTTAATTTTTACTTGTAAATATCTCTAAACTAAATTTAAGCCTTAACACACACTTGCTGAAGTTTACCCAAATTTCTGGAATGTCTGATTGCTTTAATAGTATCTTGTTCTTAAATGGGGAAAGATAAAAAAGAGAACAGAGCACAAATAAAACACAAGGGGCTGCCAACTGCTGCATCTGTGACAAACGCACTCAAAAAACAAACAGCACAGACAGAAAAGAACTGAAACATATCCACAAACAAATATCTGATCTAGCTGTGCTGCTTGTGAGAGTATGAGTATCTGTGTATGTTTATTCATCATGAAGTAAGAGGAACTCCACAGATTGGCCCATAGCCAAAGGGCAAGAGTCAAAGAGAACTGGAGTCAGTGGGCAGCCGAATCCTGCCAAAGGCCAGTCACTCCAGCACGAGTCAAGCACAGGGCCCAAAGCACCTGAGACCCTCACCTGGCAGAGCACCTGGTAGAACCCCCACCAGCCTCGACCACAACTCCCTAAGGAGCAGGTCAGCAAACATGCCAAAACATCCAGCCATGTGCCCTTGCACCACCAAGCACCACCAAACTCTGGATAATATGTTATAGATTTTCTTTTTATCCCTTTGTAATACAATTCAGTATTTTCTTTTTCTGATACATATCTGGATTGTTCCAAATAGGTATTAGTTTACATGGGATAAGTGAAGACTTAAAAGATATTTTTTAAAATTCCCACCAAGCTGTCAAGGAGCTGCTTATGCTAAGCCTTTTAAAGCAGTTGTGATGCTTAATACAGGAGCTAATATAAAGCAGATCACTTTTTCATAGAGTGCTTGCTCTAGGTCCAACCTTGAGGTGTCTAATAAGCTTAATTTGATCCATTTTGAAACACACAGTAATCTGTTTTATAAGAAGAGGTGATAAAAAGAGTGTTTAAACTCAATCATGATGTTGTTTTCCATAAAATATTTTGAAATGTTTGAGTCTAGTGACTTATATCAAGCAATAGAGGGTTCAATAGGGATCAGTTAAAAGGACGCAGAACCATCCTTTTAATGGTGGCAACTCTCCCCATGACTAACATGGTTAAAGTTTTCCAACGTGTGAGATCATCCTCTACAATTTTTAGTAGAGGAATATGATTCAACCATACCAAGTCCATGAGCCTGTCAGAAAAATCTAAATGTCTGATGTTACTGACCATACTGGGGGGTGGAGATGTTCTGAAAATTACAATTCAGAGGCAGAACTGTTGAATTACTCCAGTTGATGGAGTAGTCTGATGTAGATGAGAATTTATTTATGAATTAAATTCGTCTTCAGAAGACAGGTTTGTGAGGTTGTCAGGAAGAGTAATACATCATCAGCATATAAGCTTATCTTATGGTCTTTATTCTCAGTTTGAATTCCATTAATGTTTCTATTGCATCAGGTTGATTCTGCTATTGGCTCATCAAAAATGACAAAAAGCTAGGGGGGAAATGGGCAGCCTACCTAGTGCCTTTCTGCAGGCTGAAGCTCATTTGTTCAAACATTTGTGAAGCTGTAGAAGCTGAGACGATGTAGCTTATTATAGTCAGAGTTTTATAGTTCATGAATGAGTTAGTTTTTTTTAGTTTCAGTAAAAGGTTTCAGTGGGCTGATTATTTAATTATTTCAATTTCTGAATATAGTTTGTAGGTAATCAGACTCCTGAAGCAACGACTATAATGACTGATGACACTTTGAACATTAACTAATGCTAAAGATCTGACATGAGTCGTGACTGAAACATCACTTTCACCATTATATGATATATGTGAATATTCTTTGCTACTTTGAGAGGACTCTGCCGGTGAAGCATTTCCCTCCTCCTGACTTAGTTTCTCTTCACTCTGAGGTCCCTTTTTCAAAGTTTTTACATGTGTTTGTATACACTGATGATGAAGCTGAATGCTTTTTTTTACCTGTTACAACATGAAACTAAAATACAAAGCAATGATTCAAAGTTTATTTCTAGTAATAAAAATTTTCTCAAAGCAATTTCACTTTTTTTTCATTTAATGTAAGTTTGATGTAAATCTCACATAACTGAAAAAAGAAAAAGTGTTTTTATTGTCCTTACTTGCAAAACAGACATTAAAGAATCAGCAGCTACAGAAATGTGCAAATTTCAGGACTGCTCCCTGAAAGTCAAAGACACAACCAAGGGTCTTCAAGCATTTTAAAAGTTACATTTAATTCTGTAAACAATGACTAACATCTCATTAAACTAGACGAAGCAGTTCAGTTGAGTCATTTTTAAATTATTTCATTTGTTTATTTATTTACATGTTTCAAGTGAAATAAAACTTTAGTCTAAAAGTGCTGTCGTGAAACAGAAATCCATCTGGTTGCCTAATGTCACCCTAGAGCACAGGTTGGTAATCTCTTTGAGAATTAGAAAAGATGTTGGGTCCTTAGTGATTTCATTGAATGTTTTTATATTTGATGACAAATTGCAAATCCTTGCAGTGACCAGCTGTTAACCCAAAGGCTGCAGGTATTCATCGCAAAGTGAGAAGCAAGTGCCTGGTGAGAGGCAACTGGTCTCCGACCAATTGCAGTCTCACTCAGACTCACTGCAATTACTGCAGTTGTCTGTGTCGTACCTCATTGCAACAGGCCACTTGACTCACGTGTTTGTGTTCTGGTTATATTCCTATATTAAAGCAAGGTTGCTGAGTGCTTGTGTCATTTGGCAGTTAAATCACCATTCTTCAGCAACTATGTTACTATTTGTGGAGGATTTCTAAATCTCTCTTTTCGATTTATGAGGTTCTGACGTGACTCTTAATGCAAGTACCTGATGTGAATTTCTGTTTTTACAGAAGACAACAGATTTGCGATTCTCACCAATTTACCATAGTTACTCACTGTTTTATCACAGATTGAATAGAATTGCCCACTTGATCCCATACAAGTGCAAACTGATGGAGAAACCATGCTGACTCTATTTTATTTTGTTGTTTTGTTATATTTTGTTGTTTTGAAATAGCTTTCAAGACGGCAGCTGACTGTGAGTGGTCACAGACCTGGTCCCTGTCTTCGAAATAACTATTTCAAAGGCAACGAGTTCGCAAAATCATTGCACATAGTCACAACAGTTTTGATTGTGCCACTGTTTTCCCTAGTGTGACTATAGCATACAATCTAGAAAAACAAAGAAAAAAAAAGAAAAACAGAGAGACTGACAGACAGAATCTGGAGCAGTCACCACCCAAAAATTCCAGTTTCTAGTTAGAAATGTTAACTATCAAAAACTGGCTCTCTGAGGCTGGATCTCATACAATGGCAGCTGCAGTTTGATGGCGTTCCTCAGCCTCCTCAGATCAGCGTCCACCTAGGAACAAAAATACCTGAAGACACCAAAAATATTGATCAGACACAATATGCAAGCTTATATATGTACATTTTCCCTACATTAGGATGACATAGTTGTTATGGTCCTGGGTCTTTGATTCACTTTTTGAGCATATTTGGCCTTGCAAGTCATTCTTTTGGATTTGTGAGATCTTCATATTCTAGTTCTGTATTAGTTACTCTCTAGTTTTGAATTCTCTAGTACATCTGAGTTTATTATTTCTAGTTCCTGGGTCTTGTTTTGTTACATTAGTTCCCTGTGTCTAGTATGTTTCTGGTCTCGTCTCTGTCTTGTGATTTCCATGAATTCCAAGAATTTCCAAGAATTCCATGTTGTTATGTAATAGAAGCCCAGCATCACAATTCTGGCAGCATTGTAACAAGGATGTAGGTGGGGAATCAATCAATACTGAATACAAATAATATTTAAAGTGAGGCTAATAATGAAAATTGTGTGAATTATGTGTATAAAAGTAATTTGTTTTCTTTGATGTAATATCGTATGCTTTGTCATACAAATATGTGTTGTAAAGGGATATGTTGTTCTACGATGTGTTAATGAAGCATTTTTTGTCTCTGTATACGGCATGTTAATTACTAATGAAAATGCTTCAGTTATTTTTTCTTTCTGTCAAATGAGAACTTGCAACAGGACCTATAAACTATCAACTTTTAAAGCATAAAAAAAACATCAGTGCTATGTGTTCATCACCTTGGCCAGCTCGTCTCTTAGCTCGTTGTATTTTTTAAATGTCAAATCTCTGTCCTAAGGCTTTCTTGTGGAAGTAGTGGAGTAACTGACGATCCCTCACCTGTGGACAGATGAAATCCTGCAAACACATGAAAACTGTCAGTGGCACACTTCTAACCTGAATGGAAAACTCCCAGTGGGCCTGTTCTTCTTTTCCTTACTTTCTGTCAGATATATATCCCATTCTAATCGTGGATGTTAATATTAATCATGACCAAAGTTTCAAATAATGAGGTCAGTCATTCCTGTTAACCAAAAGCTCAGGCTTCAGACTGCTCTAAGCACTCTGATGATGCCAGTTTGGCACAGATTTCCTTGTATGGTCACAGCCACAGTCAGTCAGAGCGAAGTGGGTTTTATCAGAGATGTGTGCTGTAAAGAAACAGGATCATATTTCTGATAAAAGATGATCTGAGGTACTGCAGCAAGGCCCAGTATGAGATAAATATGGATTATTGTGAATTGTGAAACATGCAAAGTTACTCTAGAAGAGTTCAGAAATAAAAATATAGAGCTGGAAATAAACAGAACAAACTCATATTTAGTCTTTAGAAAAATTCTTGGGGGTTTGCTTTTGATCTGCATAACCTGAATTTCAAGTGACAGTAAACTTCAAGACAGCCTGGTCTTGTAGCATGTCTAGAAATAGCATCAAAAGCCAGCAATTGGTGGAAAATTGTGTTCAGGTACATGAACCAACTGGAAACCTCATGTCCGGAAGTATGAATAATTTCAAGACCTCAACAACCCTCCAATATTACAGAGAGAACCATAACAATGAGATTATCCAGTCTTCTGCTGTGATTCATTGGGGGACCGTGGATGTTCATATTAAACATGAAGAGAAAGCAAAGAATAATAAAAATAGGGAGAAGTTTTAGGAAGTCTAATTCCCAGTCCCAAACTCCAAAAATGAGTTTTAACTGTTTTTTGAGCACGTAGTAGCCAAAGAAGAGAGGTGACTGGCTCCAGGATGTCCCAGGCAAACACATACCTGATACACAAATACCTGTATAATATCAATGGTTACCTGAGTACAGGAAACAGTGAGTGTTCAGTCTGTGTCTATTCAAATAGACTATTGTTGCCTTTGATATTCAGTAATTGGTTATTTACCAGTAGTAAGATAAACTAATTAAACTAATAATCTGTTAATAATATGTTGTTGTAGCAAAAAAATCATCCACAAAATTTTTTTGCATTTAACTAGCCCAGCACTGTTTGTCATAGAAACGCCCTTCAGACACAGAAATGTTCAACTCATTTGTGTGCTTCTATAAAGTTCTTGCATAAGTCTCACTATTTTCAATTTATTTAGCAGTTTCTGACCAAAACAACAATTAGTTTTAATGGGCAAAATGTTTAACTTTAATGTTTAACTAGTGATGGGAAATCTGTCTCTTTTCAAAGATTCAACTCTTTTGGCTCAGCTCTCTTTGAAGAGCTGGCTCTTATGGCTCCCAAATGGCTCTTCAGTCAGTATCACTCTGAGCCTTCTACTTTACTCTATTTTTTTTTTAATTCAGTGTTTTCATAAAAACTTTATTTTTATACATTTACTACTAGTGGAGAAAACATTCATGGGGTTTAAAGCTGTCCTATTAGCCAGCTCCTCAACAGAAGTACTTTGCTCAAAACAGGATACTGGATACAAAATTGGTCAGTGGATGGCAGCTGGAGGAAAGAGACCAAGCACTGTTTTTGACCTAAAGTAACATTCAGAAGCTCGTGTTTGAACATAGAAACATTCTAATATCGTTCCTTTGGTCTATGTCAGAATTATAGAATTATTTCTTTGATCTGCAATATTCCAGAATCTCGCCTTTCTATGATGACATTCTAGAATACACTAGTATAACAATATAATTCTAGAATCTTCTCTGTGATACAGTCTTGATCAAAAGTTTAAGACCACTTGAAAAATGGCAAAAAATCATATTTTGCATGGTTGGATCTTAACAAGGTTCCAACTAGAGCTTCAACATGCAACAAGAAGAAATGGGAGTGAGACAAAACATTTTTTTGAGCATACAAATTATTGAAAAAAATGCTTAAGCTGAAACAGGCTGAAGGTAACAAAAGAGTACATATGTGGTAATTGGAATAAATAATGGCGGAGTATTCAGGACGACAAGCCACCTCTCCCCGTCTCATCATTTCTTTCCTGCTTGCAGGACACATATGTAGCTGTCTACAGGTGCTGCCACACGGTACCTGTAACAGTTTTCTGGGGGCTCATCTGGGGTCAGTCCTGTCTTTGTGTCTGGGAGCTGATCCAGTGATACTGGCACTTTGGGCCAAGTGTAACAAGAAACCACCAACAACTCCAGCCTGCTGGTTGTTATCTACACCTGCTGCCGCTGCCTAATGAAGAATAGATGTTACTGCTTGCTACAGAAAATGTGTTGGCCATGTGTCACGCCTAGTGTAATGGACAAGAAGTAAAGAAAAGGACAAGTAAGGACTGCTTGTTCAATCATTGCCCATCAAGGCAACGACTGTACAGAAGTTGACATTGTGTGACCCACTGCAAGGGATAGGGAAGCAACCATGGAGGATGGCGAGAGGAGCTTGGTGTGGGTCATCAAGAAAGACCCTCTCACCCTCTCTGCTGATGAACTGTTACGGATTACCAAGTCTCTGGGTCCAGTGCCAGGAGTGGATCAGTCTTGCCTTGAGTCAGGGGATGAAGGCAGATGCTTCGAGTACATCAGTGGTTTCATGTGTAGTAAGCCTTTATTAGAGTCAGAAGATCAGGGCATGTCACGTTTATTGTCACTGAAAGATGTTGTTGATGCTGTCACCCAGGGTCACAGATGCATCACAGATGCAGGTAGTGGTAGTGACTCATGTGATCTATGTTCAAATACTCAGCCTCATGATGTCAGTTCTGAAGTGTGTCCAACTAATGCAAATTTTTCAGAAAACGGTCATAATAGTGGTACAGAAGTAACTGACAGATAACCCAGAATACCAGTTCTATTGCTATATCCCAACATGATATAGAACTACAAAAAAATACTCTTCAGTTACGAAGAGCTCTCTAAGAAAATTAAGCAGTATATGCCTGCATCTGGTCCTCAACTCACTTGTCAGACACCATCACAGGCCCAGTGTAGAAGCACTCCACACATTGACTGCTTAGTTGAAACTCACGCACCTATGAGACATGACAAGGTGGTGTCCTTAAGAGACTTGTCTTACCTCCATCACAGGGAGTTTAAGATTCACTGGGTTCAGATTGGAGACCAGGGATCAGACATCAGTTATAACAGCATCTTCCGCCAGATTGAAAGAAGTCTCAAAGAACAGTTTAATGATGCCGAAATTGTGAGGGATGAGAGTTGTCAAACCTGGTAATTTCAAAGACATGCTAATCAACAAGGATGAACTGACAGTAGAGGAGCTTAAAGACTTCCTCTACTCTTACTTTGGTAATCAAAACAACACAGAACTTTTCCAGGAACGTATGTGCACCAAACAAAGTGACAGCAAGACACCACAACAGTTTTTGTATTGAGTCATAGGTCTCAAACACAAGATCTTGCTCACCTCAAAGCATACCAACTTAGATGTAAAGTATTCAGCCAGCGCAGTTCAGGATGTATTTCTTCACACTGTGTATCAAGGCCTAGGCCACAGAGATAGTGACATTTGTAGAGAGTTAAAGCAACTCCTTACAGATGCCAGTGTCACAGATGAGGTTATCCTTAAACAAATGAAGAAAATAATGAGTGATGAAAGTGAAAGACAGCATCATCTAGGATCAGTCACCTGTCAGAGAAACACCAACGTGCACAGCACACAAGTTGAAATTAATGGTACACAGTGTCCTGTATTGAAAGAGGAAAATACAGGAAAAAGATCTAAGGTGGATATGATCCAGCAGCTGACAGAGAAAGTTGGAAAACTTGCAAGCATTGTTGAACAAATGACACAGTTAACACAAAAACCAACAACCGAACAAGGCAACCAGTACAGGAAAACCAAAACCGATCACCATAGAGAAAAATATGGCTGTGAAAAGTGTGTAGAACAGGACTGCCCCGACTGTTCTCACTGTTTTCATTGTGGTGAGGAAGGCCACCGAGCAGTTGGCTGCATGAAGAAAAAAATACGCCAGGGAAACGGGAGCCAGTCCCTGTCACAGGACAAACAGTGACCGTGTCCCACCCTCCGTCCCAATTTGACATATGTAGTACCAGTGGGACTGTTGCTGTAAGTTTGGCAAAAATGTGATACTGACACCAAAGACAAAGTAGTGCCAACCCAGAGACAGAATAACCACGAAAATAAATCTGCTATACTTCTTGGTGTATTGAAAATTGGAAAAAAAGCTCACAATCCAGTGCCATGTAAATGGTTTAGCAGTTACTGTTTTGTTGGACATGGGAGCTCAAATGAGCATGATTGATAGAGAGTCTAAAAATAAATACCTACCAGATACACCTGTAAGGTCACTTGATGAAATTATTGATAATGAAGAAGAGTTAAAAGTCTATGCTGTGAATGGTGACACTTCCATTTGATGGCTGGGTGGCAATGACAGTTAATTTTTCAGAGGGAATGAAGACCCTAGTTTGTCAATAACTCTGCCTTTTCTTGTAAGCAGTTTTGTTTTGGAGAGACCACTGCTGGGTTTTAATGTGCTGGAGGAGGTGGTGCAGGAACAACCAGGACGGTTCATGCCAAACCTCATCACCCTGCTTTGCAATGCCATGTCAATACCACCAGAAAAGGCAGAGCTCCTGGTGAACCTCATCAAGGCTGATGCACAATGCGGACTGGCAGGTATGGCACACTCATTCCAGCGGGTCAGGTGATGTGGATTAAGTGTCCCGTCTCACCTGCCATGAACCTCTCTGAGTCTGTTTTCCTCTTTGAGCCAGATGACAATAACACACAGATTGCTGAACTAGATGTTTGTGAAGGACTGCTTGAAGTGCAAAACAACAAGAGGCCCTTTGTAGAGGTACCTGTGGGCAACAATACAAAACATAATGTCACACCACCAAGAAAAACAGCTCTTAGCAGTATTCATTGTCTTGAGAAGGTGATTACAGTGGACTCACTAGAAGAACCTAAGCCGATAGTGACAGCCAATAGTGCCACCTCTACATCTACTCACACCAACTTACCTCTATGGCAACCTCCTATTAACATCAGCCATCTTAATGACGAACAACAGGCAAAAGTTAATAAAATGCTTTGTGAAAAAGCTGGGGCTTTTGCTCGTGACAGTATATATATATAACCATATGCATATGGGATTGCCAAAAAAAATCTGGTGGTTGTCACCCACAATGCTTCTAATATGACAATTGTCTCCACTCTGATCTCAGAGCATGTTGATCAGCTGCTTTTTCTGAGCAAGAATGCCGACATTCCTTCACTGTCCAAATGTGTTTTACTTTTTTAGGGCAGCAACAGACAGGACAGTGTACTTATTTTGATTTAAGACAACATGTTTTATTTTTATTTCAATTTAAAACTTTTTTGTTTAATGTAAAACAATATTTTGTTTTAATTTAACAGTAATTTACGTTCAATCCCCTTCAGTTGCTGAAGGGGCTGCATAGTTTTTATAAACTGCATGGTTCAGAATAGGTATAATTGTACAGTTGACCCCAGATGGTTGTATTCACTTAAGTTGGACTAGACCAGTGGTTCCCAAAGTGGGGGACGCACCCCTTGGTGGGGTGCAGAGCCATTGGGGGGGGGGTCTGAATTTTAAAAAAAGAATGCTTGGACACTGCTAGCATAATGGACAGGTTTTTGACGGGGCTCCCACACAAACGCATAGCAGAAGATGAAGCATTGCCAAATATGCTTCCAAACCAACTTCCTTCCAAA